>BGPT01001600.1:58542-76004 GCA_003297045.1 Symbiodinium sp. clade C Y103
GGTCTATCATGCTTCAAGCTAGTCTTTTTTGCAACAAAGAAACAGTTGGACATCTCAAATTCCGCTCCCATTGGAAACCCGATTGGTCACTTATTTAATCCTCTTGTTTTTCCTTGCTTGTGTCGCCAGTCTCTCGCTTTGCATGTAGCGTCTGTAAGACAACTTTTGCCCCGGCAAATGAAGAGGAAAAAAAAAATTGGATGGTGAAATTTGGGTGGGCTGTTGGTTCCTCTAGATTTTCCTATCAGAAATAAACGTCATCATGTCCAGACCCATCCTATTGCTGTCCCCCGGGGTCAGCTCCTGAAGTTGTCCAAAGAAATCCAAAGCGTCTTCCCACCTTGGTTTCCAACTGTTTCATGTTTAGAATGTGTAAACTTGAACATTGATTGAAAATTGATCGATTGAACATACACTTTTAGATTTCCAATTGTTTCAATTTTCATATATACATCCCCTTGGTTCTGAACTGATCATAAAAGACAAAACACTAAAAAGTTGAAGGCCGAACACGTGTATAAAGCCACTGTTCTGCAGCGCTGCAGGCGCTCAGGCAAGTGCTAAACAGAATGACATCTGGCTGAAGGCTCCTGCAGTGCTGCCATCCCCATCACAAAGTTCCTACAATATCCACCATGTATTCTGGCGGTCTCCCCGAAAATTGATATCCACTATTCTCATCTATTCTCCATATCTTCACCCCTATAGCCTATATATCTATATAAACCGATTGTTGCTAGTCAATCCCAATATTTCCAATTATAATGCTTCGTGGATACATGTGGATACCCACTATTTACTATTGTATATGTATTACAATTACAGTAAAACTATTCATGGTTTTTATCCCTGATTCTTGTTGCTTCAGACTCAGCATCAAATCAAGTTGTTGGTTCAATATATCTACAATCATCCATATCACTGCATTGTTGTTGCTAAAATCTCCCTGCAGTTTTATGAATCACTATATATCATTATTATATGGTGCTATATTAATATTGTTGTCGGTGTTTTTCTATTATTGATCTATATGGTCTTCATCCGCATGTTTCTTCAAAAAATAGTGTTGGTCCTATTAATCACATATCATTGCCATTTCTGCTACTTATCCTGTTTACTCTCAATGTTCCCTGTAATTTCACATAGCAATGGACCATAGCCGATGTTCAAATGATTTTCGTATAACAAGTGTGATTTTGAATGGCAAATTGGTGAATTACCAAAGGGTAATCATCCATCAACTCAACTTAGTCCCCCAAGTGTAAATGATTTTCGTTTTGAAACCTCCGTTTGTATGGAGTAAAATCCCATTGACCCACCGGGAATCAAACATGGCAATTATAGATTCGCCAATCTATAAGCGATTTTCTCAAAGAGACCTCTGTTTCTAAGGAATTTATAGGGATTTTCCATTGCCACGTCACCCTCCACATCCACCAGCCATCCTTCCCATCCGCCGTCCTCATGGCCTCCCGAAACAGCTGCGACGCCTGCGCCCAGCGCGATGCCAAAGCGCAGGCTTTGCAGAGGCTGCCGAAGAGCACCACATCGGGCTGCAGGGCCTGCGGAAAGTGGGGGGGACTCATACATAAGGGAATGAGTAACATAATATGAGTCCCCACCATGGATGAGGGGATTACTTCATTTCCCTAATACACTAATGTGTTCTCTCATACATAAGGAGACTCATCCCAGATAATCCAATGGATAGCATATTAGAATAACATATTAGAATTACAACGAGTATGTTAGAATAAATGACAATCTAATGGATAACAATATAATAGTCCAACGTAATACATTATCCACATATAAATGATAATCCAATGGATAACATATTAGAATATCTGGGATATTCCAATGGGGAAAGTCGGGATATTCCAATGGGAAAAGTGGGGATATGCCAGTTAATATAAACAATCTAAGGAGGTCCTTTGGTTGCTTCCCGTTCGAAGAATGATTTAGACATGGTGGATTCTTTTTTTTTAACAGATCCGTGGATGTATACATGTGCATTGGATGTAGATATTGTTGGTCAGTTATCTCATATTGAACTCGTATTTGAAACCAATGAATACACATTCCATAACTATCATACGCTGGGTGAGATATTTCAAATTAAACTCCCATTACCCTCTAGTAAACTAACATAACTATGGAACATCACCATTTTTAATGGAAAAATCCACTATAAATGGCAATTTTCAATAGCTATGTTAGTTCCAGGGGGTATGAGAAGCCATGAATATCCCATGAAATCAGCTGCGAAAGTCGCCTCTTGGATTAGATCCCGAAACAACTGCAGGGCAGCTCGCCACTGTGCGCTGCGCGCCAAAGCGTTGATGGCTGCGCTGTAGACCTGGTCGTTGAGGAGGTGCATTCCAGTGGCGAACCCATTCAGTTGGTTTCTTAAACATATCATATAAATATAATCATACCATAGTTAGATATAGTTAGATGCAACATTCAGTTGGTTTGTAAGACTATGCTGTACTCCCTTCACCATCCTTCACCCGAAAAACAAACACCTCATGCTTATGGTCCCAAAATGTCCCAAATATGCGTAATTCACTCAATTTCTACAATGGTTTCTGGGGGAATGTTTCATACAAGGGAGAAGCACTACAGATATATCAATGACAATTCCAATTTTTGCAGAAACAACTATTTGGCTGCTAGTTAATGAATTGGTGAATAACTGGGTGATATCCGCTTACAACTGGATCATGGGAAGTAAGCCAAGTATTGACCGGTTAACTAGCTCCATGGCCCATCTGAGTAAAAACCGGAGAATAATCTAGACATGTATGCATATACATGAAAACTGGTGATATTCCATTTATGTTTGACTTGTGACCATTGTTTTACTGACTAATATTCACATCCAAACATGGCATCTGCATGCTGGGATGATGCCTCAACTTAGGACTCATGGTTTGTAAACCATACCTCATAGTTTTACCATTTCTGAATAAATTTGCAAAACATGTGGTTAATGAATTCTTCGATAGGCCTACCGCATCCACTGGTCTATAGCCTATAGCACTTACAGGTCCCATTGATACCTACACACATACATACTCTCGGTAAGGAAATGGAGATATCGACTGAGGAACCAGATTTCTCTCATCTTGAAGTCTTGGCGTCAAACCCAACTCCCCTTACAACGAGTAAGAATCTGCAATCCTGTTTTGTGTGTGTGTGTAGGTATATGTTAATGCATATTATATATATATATTATATACATATAAATATATACATGTCATAGATATGTATACACTCTGTGTATATAAATATATATATATATATACACATGCACATATGGTTACATTCCGGCAACCGCTACCACTGTCCTCTCCTTTTGTCTTCCAAGCCACTCGTATCTCGCGAGGCCAAAGGTCTTCCAAGGCGCAGAGGGTCTGCTGCCACTGGCTGCGCTTGGCGCAGGCGAAGACGGCGCCTGCGGCGCCTGGTGCGCTGGTAAGATACTGTGGATGGAAGAATTCCTGCACCAGTTGATAGGTGGTTTATCTCATTATCTAATGCTATTTATAGGGTGTCATTATCTTTCAACCGTCCGAGGCCGAGCGGTGCAGGATTTCTTCCATCCACAGTATGGATTGTGTTGATTGGGAAAATCGTAGGGACACTGAAAAACAATGGTGTTTGTACCCAGAAAATCGACAGGAAAACCATGGTCTCTACCAAGATATGAAGAGGTTCCTGCGAATTGTTCCAGTATCCGATTCAGGGATGGATATAGCCATAACCAAAACTGTTTGGTCAGTTATATGCACAGTTAGTAACCCCTTATAACATCCTGCAACTGAGTACCCTCTAGTAATTTAAGATAGCTGTGGACTTAGTAAATCATCGAACCACATTAGCCATTTTCCATAGCTAGCTTAAATATTTATATCACGATGGGGTGTGTACCTAAATCCACTGGTGAACATTCTTTTTGCATGAAAACTTGTTATTCTTGGGGTGCCCCATTCAGACACACTCATATAATATGAATGGGCCTGTGTCGATGATGTTTACGCCCAAAGATAAAGGGGAAATATTCCCAGCATTGGGTATTAACCCATCTATACGCCCTTCTAAGAATCCAATTCTCCGGTAAATAATTGATTGCAAACAATGATTGTATATTATATATAGACAAAGTCAAGGAGATATTCACATAATAGTCAACGGACTAACAAGACAATGGTCATAAACAATAGTGTGCAGATGGACATGTATGTATAGGCAATGGCCCGGCCCGGCCTATATGAAATTATAAATGATGCCGTGCATGACCCGAATACTACGTAATACAGACAGCCGCCTAGAAATCGTAGCATCGGATCTTATCATTTTAAGGTCCCAACACTTGGGGTATGTAATATTAGGGTGTGGTTGAATTACAGTACCAGAATGATATCCGCACGTGTCTTTCCACCATCTCCTCAGCAAGTCAAAGCAATTGGGTAAAGGAAAATAAGATCCTGACCCTATGTGTTGGGACCACATCTGCGATTTCAAAGCCATTGAAGTCAAAAACAAAAATCATAAGTTTCCACAAGTTTCTTTGCTAAATCAAACCCTGTTGATGGTTCTTGGGTATCGCTGTATCACCTAACCATTATCAATACTGCAGATTGCTGCTAGGCTTCCTCGCAACTTCATCGAAAAACTACTCCGTGTGGTTTCCCACAAAACATTAGAAATGGTGGAATTGTCATAGTCATATCTACAACATATGATGATCTGTGTTATGTTGGTCTATTCGACTTGGCTCTATAACAAATGTCTTTCAGTATGCTTCCAGTTTAATCCCGTTTCCATGGCTAGTTTCCCTTATACGAGCCTGAGCCAAAATTTGGTATTTATACATACTCCAAGATACGGCAATAAGAATGGGACAAATTGCGAACAACCATTGGATTTTGGGGTGCCCTTGTTTTGGAGGTACGTATTGTTATATTGTTGCTTCTGAATTTAAATACACATATAATTTCATATATGATCATATATATATATATGTATATAATAATACATGTATCATGTTTATATCCCCATACGGAGTGTACCTTGCCCTGGGACCCCCTGGGTCCTTCGGTTCTGGCTGCAGCCAGCATCTCGCTGGACTCCGCGAATCATCGGCTGTATCCGAACAACGCAGCTGCGCGCGCATGGCGTGCAGGGGAGGAATCTACGCGGTGCGCCAAAGCAATGGGCCAGTCATGGCCACATGATGCCACATGTACATAGATGTATGGACATAAACTTATTGTTTATTCTATTTTATTTTATCTTATCATAATTTAAATGTTGATAGTCATGGGTGCTTGATATTGACGATTACAACAAACATATGATAGTCAATGCTACTGGTAAAAATTGTATCATTTTCTGGCTGGTAGATGGGGGCATAATCAGCCGGCCAATCATACAGACTGGCCCTGAAGCTTCTTATAGGACGCGATTCTGTGGCTACTTGCTGGACCGTCAGTTCCATCATTGCATTGTGCAGCTTTTAAGCCAGCAATATGTTCAATTTCAAGCATTTCCAAATGCTCCCTATAGGTGCCTCAAACTGCTGGCCATCTCTGGACATGACATCAGCAACATGCGAATGAAACAGTCCGAATGTTCTTTTGCTATATGTTCACTCGATTTCACTCGCATATCCTGTATTTACCAAGATTCACCAAGAATCAATCGGACATATCACCGAGAACCTTCAATTTCGGGGAGCTGCTTGCTTGTTCAGGGGCGCTCGCAAAACGCAACACTACTATCACATATCCATCGACCTGCATAAACCTAAGAATTCCGGAAGCCCTCCCAGCTGCCTTCCAGGATCCATGGGGTCCCCCGGGATCCCCGACCAGTCACAAATGTCTCCGCTTGCAACTGGAAGTCACGGGCAGGAGCCTGGCGTTTCGCCATGGTTTGCACGACTGACCCATGTCCAAAAAATGGATCCGGTAATCAAACCCGACAACGGCATATCCCCCATCCATGAATGTGTCTTGTATTACACCTGGGTCTTGCATGGCATGGTTGGATTCCAGTGATCACTAGCAGGGACCCGGCCATCAACGTCCACCTGTAAATAACATAGGTTTGACAGCACCCCGACTCGTAGTACATTATTCCTATAGGAGGTCACAGTTGGTTCTTTCTTTGTTGGGCAATTTATACAAATCTTTATCTTCATGGGCAAAATATTTTCTAGTTCTAGTATTCTTGATACCTAAAACGCTCATTGAAGGGCTCGTTAAATCCTCCAATATATGTTGGGTTTATGTCGGCTCGGTGGCTGCCCATCGCCTGTAGAATCTCTGGGGGTTCACAGAGATCCGGCAGCTCCAAGTTTGCTCGCCAGTGCGGGGAGGAGACGCCTGCAACATTTTCGGTGGTTACATGGTGGTACACTTCGGTGTTATCAAACATGCTGGCTGGCATCCCCGAGCTAAATGAAGTTTGCAATGGTCTGCTTTGGAAACCATGGTTCATTCAGTTTGATGATTTTCCAAGTAATAAATAATAATAATATGTGAAAATGATGTTTTTCCGTAGCTACGTTAAATTACGAGAGGGTATGTTTGTTCTTCTTGGGAAAACAATTAAGGTTGATATCTAAACAAAATAGATCTCTCCTATTTAAACATGGACCAAATCAACGAAGATTGATGTTTGATTGTTGACTGTAACCAATGGGCATAGACACTTTCCCGTCAGGGGTCCTTACATTTCCACTACATCACGCTAAATACATCATCACCCAAGAGTAACGGACGCCCCGAAAATGAGATCCAAAATGAGGTCTGAAAATGTAAAAGATTTCCAAGGATTCTGCGAAGGAAACATGCATATCCCAGTGAAAGATACCCAACCAGAGGTTGCCATAAAGGAAACCAACCTTGCCATAAGCCTTATCCAGCTATATAGTTACGACCCTCATATTTCAGGCTTCCCAGGATCTTCCCGCCAGACTCAAGGGGTTGTGTCTTGAGTTTTTTGATGGGCCTTACATTCATCTGCATTCCCTTTAAGTTTCTTCCAAACCTCAGGACATTGCTTGTTACATGTTATATATCTTGTGATATTGGATTCCGCTGGCTGGTATTCCGATGGAGTACCTTGGAAATTAAACAGCTAGCTACAGCTACACATTTGTTTCCAATATGTGTTTCATTGAATTTCAAATAAATTCCTGACATCTTCAGACTCTGAACTCTGACACTTTTTTGTCATCCCAGGAAGCGTTGCAAACTGATCATGGCTCACTATGGCTCATTGATTCCAGCTGTGGAAAGCTGCATCTACATCACCAGAATCTCCACTTTGCAGACCTCGCGCGTAGCTCTACATCATTACATCCTGGGCATGCTTGGCCACCGGTCACAACGGGTCGTCTGCCACCGGGCAGAAGGTGACGTGTGCGGTTTTTGAGATACTCCTTGAAGGGGGCAACAGTCCGTACCAAAAGCACCTGAGCCAGGGGTGCTGAAGGGTAGCTTGGAAGCTTCAGAGGACAATTCATCAGGCTGACAATGTGCGCACGCGCATCCCAATCCAATAAATCAAAGCATCATGTTGATTCGATTCCTGATGTATGGCTGATCATCCAAAACACTTTTTTGTTGATTTTCTTAATGCTTCTATTTCATACTGATCATCATCTATATCTATAAAGGTAAAGCTAGTGGCCCCTAGACCTTGACATCCAGCACAGTTTCCAGCCTTCCAGCCTCTTGCAACCGACATCGAGAGCACTCCTCCACCATATTCAGAGCTCCAACTTAAACCAGGACTTCAACTCGTCCAACATGGACTCCGGCTTCTTGTGACAAACATACCTGACGGATTGGGCCTGTCGCGGATACCAAGAAACAAATGCATCCACCCGAAATAATGATGAAGAACTAATAATTTGTGTGTGTGTGATGGTTGCATTGCAACTGACAGAAATTAACTCCTGCACAATCCTGCACTGTAATTCGAATAGCTTTGCCACCAGTGAAACAAGTTGTGCAGCCTTCAGTGAGTAGTAGGCAACTAGGTAGCCAGTATATGGTAGTTGATCAAAATTCCTTTACCCCGGAACGGCCATTCTTCACGAATAAAAATTTTACTTTCGCGAAACTTTCGCGATCTCCATGTTTATCTTTCGCGGAACCCATGTTGGGCAACAATGCCTCNTGAAGATTCATTCATCAAATGCCAAATTGCGCCGAATTATCACGGATCACTTCTTGATAGCCTTGTGAGAATGCAGCTGGCAGTCTCAGGACATATTCAAGCGTGCTGACTACTTTGTTTGCAAGGCTTCCTGGGCCACCCCCTTCAAAATAGACTTTGACTTTCGCCCGCTCCTTCGCAAACCTTTCGCGGAACTTTCGCGAAAATATCGCTCTCTGCCGACCCCAGCCATCAGCAGGGGCCGCATCAGACGAAAAAGCTTCAAAGCAAACACCAGGGGCCTTGGCGTTGGCTCTCGCAAGGCGTCACTTTTGGAAGCTAGGCTGCNCCATCAGCAGGGGCCGCATCAGACGAAAAAGCTTCAAAGCAAACACCAGGGGCCTTGGCGTTGGCTCTCGCAAGGCGTCACTTTTGGAAGCTAGGCTGCTGCATTTGGAGCTTGTTTTTGGGACTGCAGAAAGCCATATTAGGCAGTACCAGCGGCAGGTCCAAGGATGTGCTTCAGCACCATGATATTTGGCCGTGTCGAAGCCTCACCTTTGGAAGCTCAGCTGCTACCTATNCAAGGATGTGCTTCAGCACCATGATATTTGGCCGTGTCGAAGCCTCACCTTTGGAAGCTCAGCTGCTACCTATTAAGGAAAGGCAAATGTCCAGAGTACAGCACCACACAGTGAACCGAACCACCCTTGTGCCCACACACCCCCGGGCGACAGGGGTGGTAGCCCTTTACAAGTTGATATATATATATATACAAGGATGAAAATGGATGAAATACAATGATTCATAATATCCAACTTTCGCGAAACTTTCGCCAATAAAAAGTTTACTTTCACGAACTCGAAAAAAAAACTTTCGCGAGGGTTTCCAACATAACACGAATGGCTTTCGCAATTAAAACTCTTTACAAGGACCTTTAGATCAACTGCCATATACGAGAATGGACCTGGCAGTGCAAAGTGATTCAAAGTGACTATATGTGACCATGTATATTTTGTGCTCGCTATGTGACATGGTCAGGCATCGAACCAGAGAGTAAGAAGATAACTTGAATTGTCGGTTATCGTAAAAATGAAATAGTCCTTAATTGAAACCGTGGTGGGATGTGTTGATCTATTCGTCTTGAGGTCCCATTTGTAAAGGCTGATTTTTGGGGGCTGGATTCACTGCATTCCAACATCATCCAAGTGCCAGGAGCAGATATTGTAATTCATATTGGAGGCATGGGAGTTTTTGATTAACTTGGCCGGAAAAATGGATCATTCACTGCCTTCAATTCACTGATGAATCAATTAATTATCCCTATTAGAATTGCCAGTTAATCTGTATCCCTTTAAGACACACCGGCCAACACTCTGATGCGGTCCGTTCTCCAAGCGGCAGCCGCAAACGTTTCTGATGGGCCACCTCTCCTGCAAAGCCTTGACAGCGAAATGGCCTGGCTGCAACCCGAGCACTCCGCTGGGTCCAATATCCCAGCTATTCTCAGCCAATTGCTGGCTGTACATTCACAATTTTGTGTTGCTGGTCACGTTCCCGCATTTCTGGCTTTTTGTGTCCCAATGTCAACATGTTTAGTCCACATGTCAACTCGTTGCTTCGATCTCATCTTTTCCCGGTCTAACTTGCATTTGCATCGCCTCATATTGATATCTTGGCTATGCTGTCAGAATCATGGCAATAGAACTTCTGATATTTCAATTGGACAAGCATGTGCAATTGTGGGATTTTCTTGAATGCGCTAGGTCACCATTTTTGTCAGGATAAAATTCTAACATTCCCCCATGGAAATTGTTTAAAACTCCATACGTTTATGGAAGGAAATTGCACCAATTTGCTTACCCTCCCAGGTGCTCACCACAAATCCCAAACTGCAACCAACGAATTTGTTGTGGAACTGGCAGCCAATTTTCTGCTCAAATTCAGGAACTTGCCCAAGACTTGCTTCTACCCCGTTTTGAAGGGTTGAAACCCACATATCTTGAGGATGAACCTACCCCATTGACCTATACCATCTACCAAGTTTTCTCTAGTAAATTGGTTGTTCCATCTCCAATTTTTGGACGGTATAGAAGAAAACTAACTGACATAATCCGATCCCCTAATTTTAAATACCCCAAACGACCCCTGGTTTAGACTTGGGTCCATTCATGTTGGGGGTTCATATTGAGGGGTACATTAAAAAAACGATATAAAATGACATTAAATGGTGCTGTCCACCAGTTCTAACTTATTCCACACACTATGGTTGTACCAAAGACTGCAAGTATACCATAAACCCAAGATATCTTGGAGATACCGTCCAAGCTAGCTAACGCCCAGGCACGCCAGGGTTTGAAGCTCGGAGAGACGATCTGCATCCTGAGAACATGGGGAGATTTGAACGCAGTCGTTCCAAAAATTGGGAAAGCCATTGAAAAAGAAAACACACACGACAAAACAACCATCATCATCATCATCATCATCATCATCATCATCATTTCCCATTTTTGAATGGCCACAAGAATGATATGATACATTGTGATACAATAGCATGGTGTTTAAACCCATAGACATGGCGGTGAAACCTCATTTCCCTCGGAAAATTGCGATATTCGAGCTAAAAGCATAAGTTTCCTCATGTCTACCAGTATGGTATCTATCCCCGATGTTCGGGAAAAAGCATATGAAGATCCACTGAATATGATGGGAAAATAACCAACAAAAATGGACATGTCACGCAACAGGCAAACGCAATGGTCTGGGTTTCACCAGCCATTTCCTGTGCATGCTCCCTTAAACCCATTCTGGAGATATTTTCTTTGGCCAAGTTGATTGGGGAATCTTTTCATATCCCACCTTGTTCGAGCTGCATCTGTACGCATACCCTCGGACAAGCACATATTATACTTATAACTATGTACTAAGCCCACCTACAGTAAGACATGAAACTGATTTACAAATGCGGGACTTTCCATTTACCATTGCCGTGTTTGCTTGCCAAAAGGCAAGCAGAGTCACAAACCCATGAAACAATCCATGGAACAATCATCATCACCCGAAACCAACAGCACAAGAGTTCACCGCCAATAACTGGGGAGTGTGACAAAAAAATCAATGGGCTTCAATAACGGAATTCAAGCAACATGGAAATTCAATGAAGCTTATTGAACACTTTGAAACATAAGACATTACAGTACGTATTTATGCACTTAATGAAACGCAATGCAATCCATCCAATAAAATGCAAGGCAATGCAGTACAGGGTAGTGATTTAATGCAATGCAAGGTCATGCAATGTAATGTAATGTAATGGAACGGAATGGAATGTAATGCAGTGTAATGCACTGCAATGCAATGTAATGCAATGTATATAATGTAATGTGATGTAACAGAATGCAGTGTCGTACCATGAAATGCAACGCAATTGATTGCAATGTACTTTATGCAGCATGTATGTATGTACATTCAATTATGCTTATATGTCCTTGCGTAAAGTGGCGATATTCAGCAACAATACATGAAGAAAAAATAACAACACCAACGAGGAGTGGTTCCAACATATGATCTAGACAGTGGAGTTTTTTGGCAAGTGGCCAGACGTCTTTTAAGGGTGTAGGAAGCGCTCAAGATAAGGAGACTGAGAACCTTTAAAAAAAGAACAGGAACTGCAATGAAATCAAAAATTGGGGCGATCATAAACTAGTTGCAAAAGAACGGGTGTGACGGCCTAGTAACAACAAAAACAGGTAAGACATCACCACGTAACTGGGATTCAAGGCAAACATTATAATATGTTAATAGTTCGTGAACAACAAGTGCAAACAAGGAACATAAGTAAAGGACACCGAACATTCAGCATCATTGATCTATAATATATATCATTCTATCTTTGTATGACCTATCAGCAGGTTTCATGATCCGGGCCCTCTGGGCAGTTTCCATGGGCCCATCATTAGCGATGCACCCAGCACCGCTGCTAGCGGGTCTCGGTGATGGAAATCAGCACTTCTCCTGTCCGTAGCACTCGATGCATTTCTCGCACCGCCGCCTGGCCAATCTTTGCTCGGTGAGTAGATAAGTACTGTGTTAAAGTACCAATCCCAGGTTGACCCGAATTCACAATTTACCACGAAACATTTGGGGCCATCCCTGTACTGATCAACCAAGTGGTGGAAAAAGGACATCTGCACTGCTGATCCTGTGCTTGAAACAAGGTCAACTTTTGATGATATTTACGGACGTCATGGGACTTGCAGTAGTTGCATTTGCTTGCCACCAAACAAATGTTGTGCATGGCTGAAGGCTACCCAAATGGCAATGAACAGTACATCCATGCACAACATCCCAAATTGAATACCATCTGCACAATTTCACCAGTGATTCATCGTGAGTTCCATGGGTACAAAATGCAGATGTTCCTATCTGAAATTCAGGCGATAAAACGTGGCCAGCAATCCAACAGCCTGCCAACCAAGAAAGCAGCTGGGCATGGCATATTTGTCTATCATAAGAAGCCACATCAGTAGCCTACGTAACCAAGGCATATTCAGACAAATTTTGGCTCCAAACCTGTCATTTGAACCTAGTGCGACAATAATTTCACATGTCAAAAGACATGATGACTTTGAGGATGTATTCTTTGGAAAGCAAACTATGCTTGGTGATTAGTCCTAGGACTGTCCTTGGGTCCCATTCGCATGGCGCTGGTCGACTTTCAGGGAAGCCGAATCATCATGTAGTTTCTACTGGGCCATATCTATCTTGGGTACAATACCCAAGCAGAAGCATGTTATTGTCGTTGTCGCTGATATGCCGACTTCTACTTTCAAGTATAAAATGAACCAAGTTGGTCTCCATCTAATTCCAGTTACAAGTGGTCAAAACCTGGACAGCAAATACCAAACATGATCCTTCCGCAGTATCCCGCGATTCTGCCCCTTGCCTCAAAGAGTGGAAGGTTGTCCTGTCAAAGCGACATCTTTGATGAGGGGAACCAGGTGATTTCAAGCTGCAAGATGAGGCTATTACTCAGGAGAAATAGGTGAGATCTCAAACCTTGGAATCAAGAAAACAAATACCCTCTGGTAATTTAACGTAGCTATGGAAAATGGCTATTTATAGTGGATTTTCCCACGAAAAATTGTGATTTTCCATAGTTACGTTAGTTTACCAGAGGGTAACCTGTGATCCAAACAACATGTTTTTCATGATTCCCAGCAACGTATGCAGGCTGGAGCCACAAACAAATAGATCAACAAACTGCATATAACAGCACATATTGGGATTTCATCAACAAACCATGCAGCGGTGAAACTTGGAACTAATCTCTGGCATTGAGTATTGCAGCCACGGGCCATAACATTCCATAACACCCAAAATAGTAATAAACAAAAAACATTCTCTTTGATGGTTTCATCTCCACATACGTGAAACCACTATCCCACTTAGCAATTCTTGGATATATCCACCTTTGGACAAAAATCGGCCTCACCAACTCCGCGGTCTACCAGTTCCATGAGTTTGGAAAGCTTGGGTTCAGGAATTCAACCTTCAAACCTCTTTCCATTCATTGAATACCATGTCTGCGTCAAACCAACATGTTTGTTGAATCAATGCCCGTACTTCCCCTATTTTAGTTTGCTACCATCCCCAGTTTTGTCTCGTAATATTCAAATCTTCGAGTTGGGTTCAAAACGCATTTTTTGTTGCTTAAGTTCCAGTTCAATCCCAAAGTTGTTTTTGTCCAAACTTTTGTTGGCTAAGTTCTGCATCTGTCGTTTGAATCCCCTCACTGCAGCAGTTTGGCTTGAATGAATCCTGAGTTCTGGCAGGTGAAACTTCCATTTCAGCTGAGCTAAATCCCAAATATCCTTGGCTATAGCCCAATCCCTACTGCTAAATCCTGATTACACCTATTCCTCTTGATTCTTGATTACAACAAATCCCGATACATCTTTGTCAATCACCATGTTTCCTGCGAACGCCCCATCAATGCTAGGGCTAAGTTCAATGTTTCTTCATGACTTCCCAATTTACCGCTCGGTTGAATCCACATTTTAGCGACGTCCTGAAGGGAATCCAATGTGCCCTTCTCGATGACGACATCCATGCTGTCATCCGGCAACAGTAAGGATGAGGCGTTCATCCAGCGCCACGACCTGGGGATGGGGACAATGTCTCAACCAAGATCTATCAATCTATCAATCAATATCATATATGATGTATATATATATATATTATACAATTATATATGTATCTGATATACGTAATTTTGATGTACATTGATGTACATTGTATCAGTATATATATATATACATATATATATATACATATACATATATACAATACATATATATATATATACAATATATATATAGTATATCTTCATATACACTATATCATGTATCATAGCTCATACTTTTCTCCGATATACCTTTCACACAAAGCCAGGCACATGAACGACATCTCTTCGCCCAACTTCCTCTGAAGACCTAAGAGATCCCAAGAATGACAGCATCTGTGAGGATTAACCACCCATTGATGGGGTATGAATGACTACTGCTGGGATATACAGTTAATAGTTTGCATGTGTTGATACAACTAGTGAACTACGTATGTGTATATATATACACATATAATATCATATAATAATATATACAATCAATGGGATATGATCAATGGGATATAATATGATACAATTGACGGGATCTGTAACTATATTGTATATGGGACATTAAATACAGAACATTGGACTTGATAGGATTTTATTGGGTATACTGGGATTAAACAAATCACAGTATATGAACGGCTTATCACCCAAGTCTCCCTAGTGAAATGGCACTTGTAACACTAGTTGTAGTCGGATAAGCATGGGTAATCAACACGAAAGGCCCAGTATTGTGGGCATTGAACCAACCACGATATGGCGATATCATCGCAATACTTGATAGATTTTGATAGGAGATAGATAGAACCCACAAGATGAGGATTTGTGTAAACGTGGAGAATAGACACCACAAATCCTGCCATGGAAGAAAGGATAACATCATAATTACCCTTTGTATGAAATGGGTTATCTACCATTTCTTGGGCAAACCCAGTCTCACGTCCGCAAGTAGTAATTAAGCAACAGACCGTATGATCAAATATCGAGGGTAAGAGAATCCAAGGAACGCAAACAAGAGTTTCATCAAGAAACAAATGCCTGATGCCTACAAACATGGAATAAAGGTGTGCAGTCAAATTACTCAAAACAGTTGGCAATACTTGCGATACACACCAATATGTGTGACCTAGCAAAAAGAGGGATATGGACTTATAGACCCACACAAGTAGGACAAGATCAGGGTTGTTTATCCGCATCTACAGTATCTGGTATCTGTCATAGTAGTATTCCTGAACAAGCAAATACATGATCCAACTATATCAAACATGGGGGGTTGAGAAATTTTGAGAAACGTCCAACAATGTGACACATATCAACTCATGGATGCAAATCCAAGAATCCAGGGGATAACTGAGCTGGATTTCTCTAGGAACATGACACACGTAATACAAGTATAAAGAATACGAGTATGAGTACTAGTACCGATCTATACTCTTTTCATCATATATTTACTATTGAACAATGACAACATGTTTCATGCTGTTACATGCTGCATGGATCATAACGCATTAACAATCTTCCACAGGATGGTGAAGCCAGCAGTGACCAGCCCATAGCCATGGTTGCCATCAGCCCAAATGGTGAGAGACATGATCCTGTTCCATGCCATTGAAATCCATTGGTTACATATTCGTATATCCCTTGCTTTGAGGTCATGTGAACAACTTTACACAACTTACAATTGGGGTCGCCAATCCCTTCACCTTATCAATAGATGTCAATAATTGGCAGACAAGCCTCAAGCTTAATTCTGTCGTGGAATTGTTCTCATTAGATTCCCCGTGTCTTTGGCAAGGCCAGTCGTAGATACCCTGCCAACAGAAGAAAAATCGTTGAGTGCTATCACCCGTTGATGGCGAAAAATCACTAAACCAGGTCTAATTCAAGGCTTACCCAGCTACAGTAGGGTTTCATTTAACATGAAGTGCGAGCTTCGCGGAATCTCCAAGTTCCGGTCCCCGCAAGAACAGCTCAATGCACAGCTCAGCGACTCTCCAGCAGCGGACGGCTGATGTCGATGTTGGTGATGCGCTGGAAGCCTCACCAATGGTTTGGCTCATGGTTTTCCAATCAAAATCAGGATATTGAGGTATCCCACATCTTGAGACCCAAATCACAAGAAAGCATGGCGAAAGAGGGCCAGAGTGTTGGTTTCAAAAACCCCAGTATGGCGGAGTAAAATGTGTCTAATTCTTTCTGGACAATATGACAATAGCCTGAGTGAAAGGCAGCTTTCACTTGGGCAAACCATTGAAAAACTATGAACAACTGTAGACAATCCACCGAGATGCTCGAGATAAAAATGTATCAGTTTCACCCTCAAATTTAGACTTGTTTCCCATTTTTGTCCAACTGGTATGGCTTAGTTACTAGTTGAGGCTCTAGAATGGTCCAACTATTTTGGTTTCTCTGGAAACAGGGTACCCCCTAAAATCCCACGGTTCATCAATGTTCATCATCATTTTCATGCTGAAAATTGGCAACTTTGGGGATTTTTGGGTGCTCCTCATCAGACAGACCTCAGTGACCTCACTCCATCTCCGCGCCTTCGCGGTACATCTGCTGTGACATCTCCGAGCGTCCACAGCCGACCATCAGAATCTCCGCATCAGCACGGAGGAAGGGACGAAGGACCTGAGGTGGATTCCACCTGTCGAAAAAAGGTGGACGAAAAACGTTCGAAAGCTGGGAGTTGACAGCTCAACAACTAGGGTTTGAAGGTGATTTAAGCAACATACATCATTCTTTCGATGGCTCATTTTTCAGTTGAATCCATGTGAGTCAAAACCTCCAGGAGACCGGTCAGTCGATATCTGTAAGAACTCAAAGGAATATGTCGAAAAAGGATGGAAAATCCGCCCGCACCGAAGGTGCCGAGGCGTTTTTTGTTGGCACGCATTATCCGTAAGCAATTGCAATAGCTATTAAGCTTTAGCTTGGGGGGGGGNACATGGCCCAACATGGGCCCAACACGGCCCAACATAGGCCCAACATGGGCCCAACATGGCTCAACATGGGCCCAACATGGGCCCAACATGGCTCAACATGGGCCCAACATGGGCCCAACATGGCTCAACATCGGCCCAACATGGGCCCAACACGGCCCAACATAGAG
>BGPT01001600.1:76010-113056 GCA_003297045.1 Symbiodinium sp. clade C Y103
GCCCAACATGGGCCCAACATGGCTCAACATCGGCCCAACATGGGCCCAACACGGCCCAACATAGAGCCAACATTGGACCAACATACTCCAACTTTGGAATTCCCAAGCTAACACTCCGGTGCGGGCGGTTGTCGTCGCGAAGCGACCAGAATAAAGGATGGAAAAGAATTAAACAAGACAAACGAGAAAAACACCATCAACCACAAGTGTATTGAAGTATCCACCTGTTTGATGTCAATCATTGGAGCCTCGGAATCACTTTTGGACTGAGAGACCTCTTGTTTTTGATTTAGGAGCAAGAAACCAAAGCGTTTGGGTCCATCAGGTGTCTTACATACTTCGCCTTCAACCATCCAAAACGCACCGAAGCTCGTGGAGCTGATAACTTGGAAAGTCTTGGGCTATTAGCCACAATGGCTACCCATGTATTTGAGAGGAGATCCAGCTTGCCTATTTTGATAACAAGTATCCCATTGAAGGAATACCATTAAGCAAAGGTTGTATGTTTCATACCTATGTTTCATGCCTTGAAGCAGGACTTTTCCACATTTTTTGGCACTGAAATCCTCCACATGGTCATTTCATCTGAGTGCCAGACTGACCCCATCGAGGATGTTCCACCGCCGTCCCAAGTGATGTCAGTGTCCCATGTTCCGTACCAGTCGAAACGCTCTGCGTCCACGGTGCTGTAATAGTCCTAGCAGTGAAATCAAAAAAGACATCAAAACCAAAATCTTGTGGTAAATCCGCTGGAAAATAACGTTGGATAAACCTTCAACAATTGGATTTGTCTAAAAATGTGGTATCAACAAAATTGCCATTTTGATAGGAAACATTATGATGAACCAGTTGAGTTTGGGGTACTCCATCTTCAAACCCAATTCGGATAGGCTTGACTTCAATTGTGTTTATCAGTGCTGTTTAGTAGTGGCTCACCAAATCCATCATAAAACATGTAGCCTCCAGTAAACAAACATGGCAATAATTGAAAATCCCCCCATTTACAGATGATATTCCCAGCTAGAAACCTCCATTTATAGAGGATTTCCCACATTTTCCATGGTTTTTCCATGATTTTCCCATGAAAGTATCTGCTCTTGATGGGGATTTCCCTTGCGGTTCATCAGAACGACCACCCAAGAGCCGCCAGTCCTCCCAGAAATTGGGATTCGACCTTGGTGAACACCAGTTTTGCCATGGTTTTGACTGCCATATCAAGATGCACAATGACCTCTTGGACAGTGCGAGCAAAGTCACAGGGTGTATGCATTCCTTGGCTCGGGAATTCAAGACATGCAACGAGTGAAGGTGCAAGCAACACGAAGTGAACTCAGTTCCCACCAAAGTAGAAGTTTGAGATTGCTGACTTTGGAGTTTCATTAAGCTTCGGAGTTGTTTTTTCTGAAAACATCCAGATCCACATTTTATCTATCGCTCCAAGATGGACCGCTGACCCTTCGGCCCTTCGACTCTTGCACCTTTTTAGAAGTGGCCCCAGGATTCACTTGGTGATGGCTCTATGAGGCTGTAGTGACAGGTCGTATGAGCAGTATACCGTACCTTCTGTCATCCCCAAACCTTGTGGTTGGTTGAGAGCGGGATTCTTAGTTTCTGGATGCGTCATGTTTTTCCAGCATGCCAATACAACACATTGTACAACTACCCCCATCAGTGAGCCATCATTATCATGAAGTTTTGCAGGTTTATCCCCATTTCGTATTGGCCAAGATCCCGGTTTCCAGTGGATGTCTGGGCTATATCAGTTGCATCCGCAGTTTGGAACATTAATCGCCGATTCGAAGTCTATGCAACTATAGAACAAACATCAACCAGCAGACGTCCAGGATATGGGTTCGTGTAAAACAAAGGTACACCTAAATTCCATAAATTTGGAACCTCAATTCCACCATTATTTGAAGGCCATAAACCTGTTCGTTGTACGGTATTGGGTATCCTGCATTTATGGATTTACCCATCCATGTAATGTTGTTGGTTATCTCCATGTTGGTTTTGCACGGCCATCTGTTAACAAACACCTTGTCTTGTTGGCCATATCAACAAATATACCTGTTGGTATCCCATACCATGTATATTATATATATATAATTAGATACACAATGATACACATATCGCACATTCATATCCTTGAATGATATCCTATCCTCACCATAACATGGTCCGGTGGAATCCTCATCGCAGCCCAGCAACGCCGTCTTTTCCACCGCTTCATCATTCAATGCCAGGCCTTGTTGATGGATGGTGCCACGCAACAAGCGCGCCATGAAGTACAGCTCCTGACCTGACCAAAAATGCTAGATGTAACTGATTTACTGATAGTCAATGGATTGATTATTGATTTGCATCCACCGTTTTTGATGATTTGGATGTACCTACTAGTATCAATATGTATTACTGTAATGGATGATCATGGATGCAACTAATCTCCTGACCATCTACAAATGGAGATCTTACCAAGATTCAATTGGAAGTACTGATTTACTGATGATCAATGGACTGATTTCACGGAAAACAATGCCGGAAACCCATTGGATTCTACACGCCTCAAAATGTCCCTTCGACCAAAAACAAAACTTGAAACCAATTGACATCTATTTTTTAGTGTTTTTCTCCAATCAGACAAAACAGTTTCCTTCAGATGTTCAATGATCCTTCCTTCAATTAATTCTGGATTCTCGGACCAGTGTCGTCATGGTTACCACCAAGGATGAACACTCTTTGAAGTACAATTACATAATATTACATAATCATATATCCCCACCCCAAAAAAATATTCCAAGCCAAAACCAGATCAGGATACTAATCAATATCATGTTTTTGAGCTGGGTAGTATATACCCATTCATGGCCCCACTCTCGCATTTCATGGAAAAAGATTACAGTATGAAACCAACCTTAACCAAGGCTTCCCTATTTAATTGCCATCATTTGGGGCTTGTATCAAGCTACATTTTTGCAGGTGGTTGTATACATACCCCCTCCTATCCCAATTTTCACACGATGCTCGCGCAACGCCCCATATTGTTGGATATAGGGGTGTGTCTAAAAAATGGGACCTACCCACAAAATGGCAATCGAAAAGGGAAAGTGATGATAAGCCATTGGATTTTACCCTATGTTCAAACAAACCTTTGTCTGAAAGTAGGCTACCCCTAAAAACATCCAAAACCACTGGTTTAGTGAACAGAAATTCCTCTGTTGAATGGTCATTTGAGGTATCCCAATTTTTGGGACACACCATGTTTTTTTACATCAATTACTATCAATTACCCTCTTGTAATTTCACATAACAATGGAATATGACCCAGTTAGTTCGATGAAATTCCGTTTCTAAGTGCCGATTTATCACAGGGATTTCCCAGGTATCCAGGTATCATTGCCGGAGGCTACTATCTTTTGTCCCACTAATATTCCATTAATATTCAAATAATAGTCCATCAATATTCCAACAATATCCCATCAATATGCCATTGCATCGCCATTCTACCGCCATTTTTTTTTGTTTAAATCCACTGTAAGTTCAATGGTTCAAAATAAGCTATCTTCCAAGAATGTATGTATCTTTTCTGGTAGCTCCATTTTCAGATAAACTTATAACTTACATATCATCCCATATCATACATCAATTATCTCCATCTATCAGCAGCTTCCCAATCCATGGGGTGCCCCCCAAATCATCCAGTCATAATTCACCATGACTTCGTATGGACAAAAACGGCGACTTGGGGATCCCCCATGACGTCAGACACCCTTAACATCCATGGAAAATCCCCCTTGTTGACGGTTCAATCCCTACTATATGCCATTAAATAATATTAAATCCCGAATTGTTCATGGTGAAATCCCATGAAAAATCCCATAAAATCACCAGTTGTTGTTGGCATTTGTTGGTTAAATCCCATAAAATCCACATTAACCGCAGCTCTTCCCCAGCTTACCCTGGCCTTCATTGCTCCGTTCCGTCTTCAGCCGTCGCTCCGCCGCTTGCAGCGCTGCATCCAGGGAGGGCAGCTGCTGTGGCAGACGGCCGGTCTCGAAAAGCTCCTTTCAGCAGCCAAGAAATGGGGGGGTTCCATGGGGAATACCATGGGTAAACCATAGGTGAACCATGGAAATTAATGGGATACCATAGGTCATAGGTAGACGAACTATAAAAATTGGGATTAAAGGGATACTAATGGGAATATCATGGAAATATCATGGGGATATGAATGGAGGATAATGGAGGTATAAACATGGGAATTCATGGGATATGAATGATATGTGGAGGTTTCCAGAGTCATGGGGGATACCCCAATAGCTGGATGGTTTATAAGGGAAAATTCCATTAAAAATGGATGATTTGGGGGTACCAGTATTTTAGGAAACCTCTAAATGGCATGAAATGGGCACTTGACCCGCAAGAAATGGAGATTCCACCGGGATAAATCGGGAACATTGAGGATATCATGGAGATGTAAACACAAAAACTGTCATTTCACGAAGCAAAATGCCTGAGGGCTCAAGCAACAAAAAGTCGAAGTAGATAGACATGATGGAAATGAATGGACACAGGATATGATTATAGATTAAGCCACAAACCTGGTGACGTAACCGAAAAATGGTTTCAGCGATAAAGATGAGGATTGGTCAGCATTTGCTGGCTCTGTTTTGCAATGATGCTCCATTGGCCAGTAACAGGATGCGTGTTTTAACCACCTATGGGCCATAGGGCTTTGAATCAACCCAAAATGAGATTCATGGCTATAATTGAGTGGATACGGGGGATAATCCCAGTAACTGGACATTTATTCACAAGGGTCACTCGGTGCTTCATACAAGAGAATTCTTGACAAAAGCAGAGATTCACCACATAATATCGGAATGAAGTGTCCTTCTCTATCTAAATATCAGCATTTGAGATCACAACCACTATTTCAGTTCCATGTTTCTTCATCTAAATGTATCAACATCTATAAAGTTTCATGGTAAAGATCCGCCTTTGGATTGATTTGACATCTGCTACAAATCATATAAAGTTATCAAAGTCTCACACAGGTGTATCTGAAAATGGGGTACACCTCCAAAATGGTTCTCTTAATGGGTAAGAGGATGATTAACCAAAGGATTTTAGGGTACACCATTTTCGGACAAACACATATGTGCCGTGGTCAATTTACATTTGCATATGCTTTCTGGCCATCCATCCCATAGTTAGTGGAAATCCTTATACTCAGCATATAACAATCCCTATGAAAATGGATTCATGACCATCCGCCAAGGACTGGTCCATCATGGTGTATCATCCAACATTTGATTATAGTTAGTTGGTTATAGCATACAGATGTGTATATATATATATATATCATTACATATCCCGTGATAATCCCATTATGATATGGTTTATGGATGTTAATGGTTATATATCCCAATATAATCGTTATATCCCAATGAATATCACATTGAATCCCCATGGCAGAGTGGCTCCTTCGCCGTGGCCTCCAGCTCAGCCAACGATCTGCGGATTCGGCTGAGCCTGACAAAATCACGGAAACTTCAGCTGATGTTCAAACGCTTTGAATACACAGACATTACATTACATCACATTACATCACATCACATCACATCACATTACATTACATTGCATTACATTGCATTACATTGCATTACATCACATCACATCACATTACATTACATTACATTACATCACATCACATTACATTACATTACATTACATCACGTCACATTACATTACAGTACAGTACATTACATTACATTACATTACATTACATTACATTACATTACCATCCATACATACATACATACATACATACATACATACATACATACCTACATACGTACGTACATACATACATACGTACATACGTATATACGTACATACGTACATACGTACATACATGTACATACATACCATACCATACCATGCCATGCCATGCCATACCACACCATACCATAACCGAGTGTTTCCTGCAACAAAGTGCTGCTTTCTCGCCGGACATCAACAATTCTTCCGTCAAAGTGCCTATTGAAGTTAAATCATCAAAGTACTCCCTTAGAATCGACCAGGGTTATCATCTCCAGGTCTATCACCAAGGTTTAGCGAGTCTCCCGTTTTGGCAACTTCTATCCCACTCCCCCAGCAACTCCGGACCTCACATCATCGCCGTAAACACCAAGGAGCAGTAGCACGGGAAGCCGCATGGCCACAACTCATCCCTAGGTCGATACTTTGACCATTCAGGCCCTGGTCATATAGTTTGACGGACATAAGATTAAGACGAAAACGGTGCTTATGCTGTTTGAGCGTGTGCATGTTGCTCATTCACCAAAAGGAAAAATGTGTATGTCACTTCCTCCTAAGTAGGTGAGATCTCAAAACCATTTTTTCTGGAATGAGATCCAGAATGGGCACTGAGGCAAACAGAGGTATGAGGACCCAAAGCGGGGTATTTGAGCCATATCCATCAGATGGATCTTCCAAGTTGAAAAATCAAGGCTGCTCAATCTGCATCTGATGCATAGATGTGTCGGGTCATATAGGTTTGGCCAAAATTGGGGAATGCCCAGAATTTTCTCAATCGAATTGGGCAAAACTGATGCTTAGGTATTGAAATTTAGGGGTACGTCATTTTCAAACAAACCCCTAATTAGGATTTCGCATCCATCCCGTGACCTCTGGGTCACCGACAACTTGAAATAGCTAGTCTGTCTAAATAGACTCGGAGTCAAGGCTGGATCTCTGGATCAGATTTCCTGATCTGTCTCTCAGTCATAGCATTCCTACCTGTAACTTCTCAATGTTTATGATTTGCTCATGCATGTTTGTTATACATTCTATTGCACATGTTACCTCCTTGCGACACACCAGAACCTAATCATTTCATGAGGGTCCATCATTTTGGTAGATAGACACTGTTTGACCTCCAGCAAAAAACAACAGGAATCCCCGTGCCTTCCCAGCGCGAAGCATGCCTTGCAGATGGTCCGAATGGTGCGAAAGCTCTAGACATCTGCACCTTATATACACGTGTATCAGCATGCTTGGAACTACACACATTTCCGAATCAAATACCTACCATGGGTGCATGTCAAAATGGAATAGATGCTATAGGAATGTATTGTATACCTGGTTCAACAGATTTCAGACAGCTAGAGCACACTCCACAGGGGGAATCGGACTAGGCAGAGACTACATCAACGATTTGCTGGGCTAAACGATTTTTTTTTCAACGCCTGCAATTCAAGAGCTAAATGGGGCAAAATTTTAGTCACAGGGCATGAGCCTTTGGCACTGTGATGATCAATGGTTCATGGACACGCTTGCCCTGTTGGGATAACGCACTGTTTGTTCTCTTTTTGATTGGTTACATGACATCTGCACCATGCGTTGGATAGAGCTCCATTGTCATGTGCTCAAATGTCTGTGGCTCACACTTTGGGTGCTACCAAAAAGGGCATAGTTTTGCATAGTTCATTTTCTAAATGTTGACCGCCATGCATAATTTGGCTCTATGCATCTCTATGCTGCTGCTATCGTTCATTCTATCAATTCGATCGACTGCCATCATCTCTGGTAAAAATTCATATACATGTTTGTTGGCAAGAAAACATTGACAAACCTCCCATTTCATCCCATTATGTTTAACCTGCGGCCGCAGAAATGAAGATATCATTCCACCAGCATGTCTGGGGCAGGTGTTTATGATTAGCTGGAAGGATTACTGACCAGCTGGTTCTTACCCATCATGGCTAATCTTACATACCCTTCAAAAAAGGGCGTTTACGCTATTAGTGTAGTATATAGACATTCAATGACATTCATATGCATATCAACATTTTTAGCCATGATAGATTCTCACTATTCTATCCCCAACCAACACACACGTCATGTTTGTTGCTTCAATAGCATTTGTTCATGGTGAAATCATGTTAAGCCCCCCTATACACCTAGGTATGCCCTTTTTCTCTCGCCTTTCCCGCAAGGGCGAGGAAGGGCCTTGTGTGACGTGGTCACCTTGGTTTGGGTCACGAGGCAACGGCAACTGTTTGGATTGGGTTTGGATGAGTTCAACATGGTTCAACAACGAAGACTACATGGGGTCTGTTGACTAGATGACATGGGAATGTATGATATAGATTGATATCTATGATGATATTGGTCCATTAAAGCAAGGCTTGGTTGAGTTTTAATCAATAGAAATAGGGATAACAACCGGGATATAATATGATATAACCTGTAGTAATCTGGTGAATCTCCTTTGCATTTGCCCCGTTTGACCCAAGACTCTGCCAGCATTGGGTCCCCAGCTCGTGGTCATCTGATCCTCTGCCTGCAGGGATCCAAGCATCGACACGAAAACAAAACATGGCAGGAAAGTACGAAAGACCCAGGATGATATAGGGATCAGCATTTTCATGTGACTACACAGTAAGATTATATCAGTTTAATGGGAGCTTACAATGGTTGTTGAGATTGGGATTTGAGATTGGCAAGCATCCCATGATCAAATTCGTCACCACAGACCAGGATGATAGAACCCATCAAACAAGCACCAGTGTGCACCCCAAAAAGTTTCCAAACACGGCAGCAAAAGGCAGACAAGGCATGTTTCTTGGATGGCCAATCTTGGATACCAGGCAAAACATATTGTTTTACATTGTTGCATAAAAACTGGTTGGCTAATGCTGGCTATATATGTATGTATCCCCATCTAGAACAACAGACTGAAGTAGTGTACATCCAACTACCCACCCGACGGATTCCGCCATATGCTCTCTGCCTTGATGGGAGAGTCACCTGCCAACATGGTTTGCCGCTTTCCGAAATCGCATGCTACACAAGGCCTATTATCCAAATACACTCAAAAGTGGGAGAGATGGCTGGGTATAGATACTCAATATAGATAATCATTTTGGATAGATTGGGAACCTCATCTCACTGGATTGGTTTATGGGAAAATTTACAGGAAACCTCTATATTTGATGGGGAAATCCATGGTTTCCTGTAAATTTTCCCATTAACCAATCCAATGATCATCGATGATTTATCTCGTTCCTAGTCGATCATACAGAATTTATATCTAACCTTGTCAAGGCCTGGAAGAGGAGCTGAATAAACCCGGAAGATATAAGGACAATTATGCGATACATCATTAACACAGTCCTGGAAATAATAATTATAACAATAATGATGATAATAATAATAATAATAAGGAAGACATCATTACATATCATTGATCTTCATGAGGGACTTTCATAAAACTGGACATCAAAATAACCATTGAGCCAATTAAGCGTTTTAAGGGAGGATTCCCACTGCCACGGCGGAATACCTATCATTTCAGGTTCTTGTGAGGTCTCCAACACAGCTATATACGAGACCTCAGTCACTGGTCGACGAGTCAGACTTCGTTGATTTCTCCACAGCTATCCACTTTCAAAAAAGATAAGTCAACTGAATTTCCTGTATATCTGTATTGTATCTATGTTTAAATCAACCATCCAGGGGCTATTTTCTATAGCTATGTGAAAGGTCAATCGCCAGCCCACCTTTCAGCGCGGCGATGAAGGGATCCCAGGAACTGGCCCCGCTTCCTGCGACACATCCACAGCAAAATGGATGAAATATCGCCATGGTTTAATGGTGATGAATGGCTTAATGGCAATGGTTGGTCCATGGTGATCAATGGCGTCATCTTACTGGTGCTTAGTAGGGAATGGGGGAATGGGATGATTATTAATGATTATTGTAGGTCATTCCCCCATTCCCTACTAAGCACCAGTAAGTCATGGTAATAGTTGGTTGAATGGCGATTGAACCATTGAACATTGGAAAACCAAGCAGTCCAGTCAAACTGTGAGAGCTGGGCGGTTGTCAAAGCTTTGATGGGTCGAATTCTAAGCGGCGACATTGACCATGCAGTACGACCGTGAAACAGAAGATCCAATTAAGTCATTCAGAATAGACACACTGCTACTATCCTGTACCAAAATCATTAATCAGATTACATCACCAACATTAATATTTACTATATAATTGCATTGAACCATTGAGAATTTCTATGAGTTCATGGTCACAAGTTTGGGTTGGATCACAAAACTTGGACCACTTGGGGAACCTTCATATCCAGTAGAAGTGGTTTGCGAAAAAGGTATCGACTGGTATCAGGCTGAGGAGGAGACTTACCATGTGGGTATGTGTGAAATCAGGGTACAGGTGCGCTATAAATCTGCTGGTTAATCATCATTACAGTTTTTTTGGGGTATCATGCAGCATACCTCATCTGAGACACGCCCATCTGAATCCCGAATTGTTCAGGGATTTGATCGATTGCGGTTGAATAAACAGCAGCAAATTCTCGGGTTTCACAAATCAAGCACCAGCAATAGGCAAAGGTCTTTTGCTCTAGAGTTGGTCCCTCCATCGTGGAAATGTAGCTGATAAGTTCTCTTCGGCAAACATACAAAAAATGGACAGGCTAATGAAACAAATCTGGCTAATTCATGTCAAAGATCCTACCACAAGAACAAGAAAAGAAGTCTGATTGCCATAGTCCAGCACTATCCACTTGGGTCTGCGAACAAGCTGGTTTAAAATGTCCATTTCCCTCTGGTTGATGACCATTTCAGGGTGTCTCTCGTGGACAAACGCCCATCACACCCACCAACTCCATCCGTCCCCCTGTGCCCCGGAACCTGCAGTGGGGCTCTGGGCGCGACTCCTGATGAGAATGACTATGACCCAAGGCTTCCTGGGGTTATAATTTATGTTACAACGGCGAAACCTGCTGAGGTCCTCCATGACTTTCCGCTGTCGTTTTCACATTGACCAAAGCATTGCAGTGATTGGTATTATACGGTATAGCCGTCGAGGTCTGGTGTGGGACACAGAGTCCGGCAGCTTGCTATGACAAAATCTCGAAACCCTCACCTGACAGCTCTAGCGTTTTGTTTGTGCTCGTTTAACATCTGAACATATAATCCCAAATGTTACATAGTAATCCCCTCAAGATGGAGAATGTGTATATAATATGTAATATTAATAGCCATTTCAATGAGAAAATATGATTAGCTTAAGTGGATTTCAGGAACAATGTGGTAAACTCAATGATAATGCACCATCGGACTTTTGCCATAAATGGGCAGTATCAAACCACCAGAATTGGAGGTTGATGGCATTGGGTTTATCACGTCAATAGGGATTCCACTGTTGATAGGTAATGCCAGCGATGTCCTTGTTGATAGGGATTCCCATCATTGCAATACTGTAATCCCCAATAGATTGCCAACAAAACAGGTAGCAATAGCCCCTGAACTTATCATCAACCAAGCATCATCTATCAAACATATCATCATAAATCCTCATATATTTGACTGTTACAGTAAGCCCCCTATGAATCATGGTTTTCCCATTCAATTACCAATCAACAGCGCTCAAGTGGATTTAGTGATACTTGGCGATCTTTAACCATAGTCATAGAGGCAATACTATGTTATTTTTTAAAATATATTTGCTTTTTTAAATATTCTAAAAAAATATATATACAGATTATAATATATATATACATATATATCCATATTAAATCTATACGTTAAGATATGTTAAGATGTATATAATTCACATCTATATACTATCCCAATGGGTGGGTCTTCAAATCCCATGTACCCCCAAGCATCCACCACATCCCACGGCCCCCGTAGACACTCTGGCGCTCCTGGACGGCGAGGAGCCAGCCTCGTAGTCGGAGGAATAGAGGCTGTCGTCGTCCACCTGGTAGGATTCAGCTGATGTAGTTTTTTCTTGTTGAAATTAAGTTCAAGCTGTGTTTGCAATGGTTAAAGGATGCTCCAGTTTTCTGTACGGATTCCAAATAGTAGTAGATGCAAAACAGGGGGGGTACTTGGGTCTTAATCTGCTATTTTCAACGGGTTCAGGGATGTCAAGAATTGGTTCAAGGGATTTTCTGTTGAAGTACCACATTTGGAAGTGTTACATTTCTGTGAGTTAAACCCCCATCTTTTGCTTGGTTGCCTCAGCGGCAGGCGCATCGTCTTGCAACACCAGGGCGTCCAGTAAGGCCTTTCGGGAGAGCCTCGCAGAAGGTCACGGTAAAAGTCGGCTTTAACATATCAAAGCATAAGAAAGCATATGATCATATGGAAGCATATGGAAACACATGGAAGATTATGGAAGCATATGAAAACAATATGGAAGCATATCGAAACATTTGAAGCATATGGAAACATATGGAAACATATGGAAACATATGGAAGATTATGGAAGCATATGGAAACATATGGAAGCATATCGAAACATTTGAAGCATATGGAAACATATGGAAACATATGGAAGATTATGGAAGCATATGGAAACATATGGAAGCATATCGAAACATATGGAAGCATATGGAAACTCATCAAAACATATGGAAGCATATGGAAACATATGGAAACATTTGAAACATATATAGAACACATGGAACATGGGGAATATATGGAAGCATATGGAAACATATATGGAAGCATATGGAAACATATGGAAGCATAAGGAAGCATATGGAAGCATATGGAAACATATGGAAACATATGGAACATATGGAACATATGCACATCATCATCATCATCATCATCATCATCATCATCATCATCATCATCATCATCATCACAATAATCATCATTAATCCATGGGTGAATGGCGAACAGTTGTTTTACCATTAATGATGGTGCTAATGATTAATGGTGGTCTTACAGTATCATGCGTTTGTCATGGTTGATGCCAGAATTATGGTGAAAAAGGGAATCGGTGCAGGCGAAAACAAACGTTTAGCAACAATGAAACAAGACCAATGTCGCAACCATCGAGAGCAAAACAAATCACTGCTTCGGATCAATTCTCAATTTTATTTCTGGGAACAATTCCAACAGGCCTGATATAAGCTCTGCCAGTGTTGGTACTCCAAGCCGAGGGAACCATCATTTACAGGTGGGGGTGTTGGTGGTACCATCCTTAAACTCCCATCTTGTCGTTTTCCCAAACATAAAGTTACCATTTGAGGATGGTTTGTACCAGCCATTTCCGGTGGAATTGAGGATATAGTATGTGACGGTCTATGAAGTTGTTTATTGTGTCACACAATAGAAATTGTGCCTACCACATTAGTCAATTCCCCTGCCCTCCCTTGCCGTCCGCATGTTGCAACAGGCCGCCCACTCCCAGCCAGGTCACCAGCGCTGCAGGAAAGACTTCACCGTGCAAGCCGCCTGGTAGAGAAGATGAGAAGAGACACTTGGGCTTCCCCTTTGGAATCCAACCTGATCAATGGATTCCAATCATTGAATCTTCATTGAATCATCATTGATCAAAAGTGAGTGCTAAGGAAAAAAAACAATACCATCATGGTTAATCATTTGCGAGATTCATGAGATTGATTACCTTAGCCTTAGCAATCCTAGCAAGCATACCAAATGGCATCGGATCACGGCTGGGTCGATGGTTTTTTCGTCCACATCACGGCTCCGGCCATCGGATGTTGATGGCGTGAATGGAATGGTCATGGTTGGTCACTTGAAGGCCGAGCTGGGTCAGGTGTGGAACCAGAAGATCGCGGCAGGTGATGATGAAGCGATGGAAGTGAGTTCCGCCCATTTGGATTCCCTCATTGGGATCCAAAGCATCATGGACGCTGAAGTACCAGCCCCTCCAAATGGAGGAATCACGCAGGGATTCCGCTTTGCGATTGAAGAAAATCATCGCTCCCAGCTCATGCAGTTGGAACCCGTGTTGAAAGTCATACGTTGCCTCCGATAGGCCTTTGGCTGCTTGATGTCGGCAGACCTGCAAGGCATCACCAGTGAAGATCTTCTTCTCTCTTCTGTTGTTTCCTCTCGACACTGGCAGTCTTCCTCTCCTCCAACCAACCACTGTTCCTTTTTGCCATCTCCTCCTTCTTGCGCCGCGCTTCTTCGCAGCGCTTCCTCAGCTCCCCTGAAACAGAGCCGTCCAGCGCCACAACCGTGAAGTCCAGCGCGTGAGTGTTGGAAGGGTCCAGTTCCCCCAGCATCGCATCGAGCTTTGGGGTGGTCTCCTTCAACAGAAGTTGAACAGTTTTGGTTTCACCACTTTCCTCCAGCAGCTTCGCTTCCAGTCGCTGCTTCAACTCCTTCACCCGCGTCGTCGAATCAACCTCCACTGGGCCCAGCATCAGCTCGCCGTTGAGGCCCTGCAGCGTCACCCGCATGGCCACCATGGCGCGGAACACCCCGGTGGCCCAAAGTGATGGAGCTAGTCCACCAGGTTTTTCGTCAAATCCAGACTGCGCATGTTCAAAATTAACCATATCTACAACGCAGAGTTCTCCAGCTGGTCATGTTAGATTTTGCAAAAGTACAGGAAATGAATGTCCACAATAAGGGTCTGGGATGCTTCGCAAACATTCGTATGTCTGTGCTGATGTATCCACTATGCATCTAAAGATCCGAAGAACCATGTGATGACTTTTAGACCAAAAGTCTGCAAGTGAGAATCTGCCCATACCACCCTTCCCAAAGACATATGAGATTGCGATCTGACAATGTCCCGCAGGGTCTGTGGAGCACAACCATCCTCCACCATGAATGCACATGTCCCTTCTCTGCAATCCTTGCGTTTGATCATTGATATCGGTTCTCTACTCTTGGACATCCTCAACAAAAACAAAAGGATTAAATCCCATTGATCCAAAGCATTTCCCATTTGGTAGCTAAAAAAAAACAGAAACACCACCGGTTCAGTTCTCAACCGTGTTCCGATACAACCTGTTGGTATGAAACAAAAACAACTTACCATAAGATATATCACGGTCTTTTCCAGGCTAAATCCGCATTTTGGATTGAATAAGATACCCTTGGCACTTGTCACCATGCTTCTCCATCAAGCCTCGCCGGATTCAGATCGCTCCACTGAGCCCTGGCTGGCCTCTTGTCTTTGCCGTTCTGCAGCGACGAAGCGCCTGCACAACCTGGCGACACTTGGCTTCACATTAGGTCATGTTGATTCATAATGTGTCTATATATATATATGTAAATGCATAATATAGAGAGTCCATCATTATGCTCGTATCTAGAAATCGACCAATACAATACTTTACCTACAAATAGAGGGTATATATACTTCAGACCAATGACATAGTGCCCTAGCCCTGGCATGCTCGGAAAACTCACATGACATAGAAATTGGTGAAGGCTGCAAACAATTATGCAGATGAGATGAGACTAGGGCAGCATTTATGGAGCAACTATGGCCTGAATTTCAAGTCATGGTATAATTACCAATAAAATTGAAGTTGAAACACAACGACATTGCTCCTGGGACCAGTTCTGGGCCACGTGGTTTAAAGTGTTTCCCATGCCGGCATGGTACAGTATCAGAGAAACCCATAGATAAGAAAACATACACTTTTTCATCAGTGCAAAGGCCCCGCGTGTACCTCATGTCTTGGGACTTGGGGTCCCAGAATATAGGTTAATCATGTGACATGCTAGCAGTATCTAGCAGTGGTATTTAACAAAAACACCAGGGGCACTCAAACCCACTGTCTCAGGACTTGTGAGAGAATGTTATGACCAGTAGTACCCACCTGATGTCTCATTTTTTTTCCCATTGTTCTTTGGTTTTCTGGTCACTTGAGTTTATATATATATATATACATAGATATGTAATTTGCACCTCAGTGATGGACAAACAGAGAGAGAGAGAGAGAAGACAAACAGCGAGACGGGGTTGTAAGATATTTGTATATGAAGCACCGGCTAGTATGACAATTTGTAGACGTACACCTAAACTTACACTATTCCATGTTCATACTTACCAAGAGATCCAAGAGGAAAAACGCAAGCAAACATCCCCCCAACAACCATCGTTGCTGGCTCTTCTTGTTGGCCATCTACCGATATCTGAGGTGACAAATTCACACATGCCCAACTCGCCGGATTGGATCAGATGTCCCCTACAAAATTGGCCCTAAATATGCGGTGGTTATGTGTACTGTAAATGACCATGTGTAAAATGGCCTTTTTTGGACGCAAATGCAGTCCTTGTTTCGAGCCGCGTCATGGTTGGCGGTGCGGAGTCGCTAGCTCATCAAACCACAGGGATGGGCCAAAGAATCTGAAGAGCCCTTTGTGAAAGCTGAACATGGGCAAAACGCAAATGGAAGGTTTTCCTGAAACAAGTTGGACGGTTTCATCCCCAAACATCCAACAATGACTACAAACCAATCTCCTGCACCTGCAAATTCGACCCACCTGACCTCATGTGAACATGTCAACCATTTATACAAGATTCTATGAATTCTATCTATACTGGCGAATGGACGTGATTTCCTGGGGATTTGAATAAGTCTGAACATCGGACACCCTAACATCAAGTGATTTATCATCAGTTTCAAAACATGTCAATGTCATTTTGCAAGGTATAGTACCACATTTTCTGGGAAACCAGTTTCTTTTTTTGCTGATAATCCGCACTGAAACACTGATGTCCATCTCCTCAAAATAAATGCTCAGAGAGACGCTGTTGAGTTTCATGATGACAGAGTCAGTTCCTTGTGTGGTCAGCCCATGAATGAATCGTACCATGTGTTTTTCCTCCATCGAATCCATCTGCATGTTAAATGTCAAACCATGTTAGAAGATTGTGTTTTTTTCACTGCCGGGTTAACCGACAAAAACCCTCGCTGGTTCCTGATACATAGTCTCTATTCATGTTTTATTGGCAGTTCCAACCCATTCCGAAAGTCAAATGTGTTGACGGCTCCAAACGTTCCGCCGGCAGCACCAGCCGCGCACCAGCGCTTGAAGACGCACGGCTGCGGTGGCTGCCTGCCAAGATCTGCCCGAGCTCAACAACATGGAGGGCCGTTGAACTGGCCATGAATTCATTCAAAGGGTATATGACTAGTTGTAGTTATACTATGTTATACTAAGTATATATCATGGATATATTATGGGCATATCATATCTATATCACGGGTATATCATGAAACAATCTAATAAGAGCTATATCAATGTATACCATGGGTATAGGCCAACAATCAGATATGGCTAGTCATCTTATGATGCTGGATGGGATGATCCCAATATCCAACTGGATAGAGGCATTTTTTTTTGTGGGTTTCATCGGTGAGGCTGGAGAATCAACAACACAAACGGGATTTTTGATAATATTAATAATATATATTTAAACTTTCATCATCATGTTCCCCATTGAAATGGCCACAACTTGAAGATAGAAGCGTATAATGGTAAACCCAAATAACAAACCGTCCCTAAATCACCAGAATGGGGGGTACGGTAGGTTTATGGCATTGTTTTTTCCACATTACCTTATCTTCATAGATTGTCACGACCATCTGGACCATCTTTGATGTGCCAGGTGCAAGGGACCTGGCTCTGGTTGTGGGACAGAGATCTCGGTCTGTCTCAACCATCATGGACAATGTTAAATCTTGGATCTGGATACAACTGAATTTCCAATAATGTCAAGTAGCTGGCAAACATTTGCAAACTGTTTGGTGCTTTCATTCCATCCAAAACATACCGGGTCCCGGAATCAAAAGGATTCCAAAAGAAACAAGGGATCTTAAATTGCATGGAGCCAAGCCAGTTTGAAGCCACCAGCCCAGCGATTTATACAGATTGAGCCAGCCTCAGCCCATCTGCTAGCCAAGTGCTGTTGGCACAGCCTGATGGACAGCGTGGATATACGATGATTACGATGGGTCTGAAATGGGATCCCTGCGATTCCAACAGATTGTCCTCTCATTTATTCATTTGACATGGCAAGTGGGGGTATATGGTATACCCCACAGACGCGACTGGGGGCTTTCAGGACTAAAATAAGAGGTCAGTGGCACTCTTGGCAAAATAAAGATCTATATACAAGCGACAAAGCTTGGGAAATGAACATAGCGATATCGTTTCATTGGCCTGAGGAGTTGAATGCACGGTATTCACAAGCAAACATGAAGGATTCAAACATTCACAAATACAAGCAACAAACCTGGGCAATTAAAAGTGTTGACTTGACGTATATACCCGAAAGGATCAACTTGAAGTGTCAGGGAAGGGATACAGTATGGATTCGTGTGGGAAGACTGGACCTTCGTGACCTTTCCATTGCCATGTTTGATTACAACAATGCTCCAGGTCTGGCGGTCGGGTCTCCCCCATGTTCCCCGGAGGATGCAGGTAAGGTTGGCCCAGTACTAAGGTACCACTGAGGATAATCTTGGTGGTCCTCTGCCCCCCAAAAACAGAAATAACCACCTTTAGTGGGGCATATGCTTGTCGAAGACCCAATCAAAAAACAACCATCCCCACAATTATCACCATTCATTCCAGATTTGTATCATTTTACAGTATATCCATTCATGTCAACCCTGGATTAATAAACCCCTACGCTGTTGAATTGGGGGGTACCATTTATTTAAGCATGACATTATGACTAGTGGTGGATTCCCTCCGAACTAATAAACCATGGTTTATTAATCCGGGGCTGACATTAAGTATATCTGCAGTAGATCCCATTGATCAACATGAAACCCTAGCTCCAAGCGTCGGACCATCGACGCGCCGCAGCCACCACAACAACTGAGGCCTGGGGGATCTAAGCAGAAATCCGATGGGATTTCGCCATGAAAAAAAGAAACTTGTCGTGTTTCCTGATAGAAATCAGGATCTTGGAACAAAGATCGGAATTGAAAAAATTGGGATTCACCCACGGGTAATCAGACATGGCCATACGCCATCCATAGTTCAAGCGGTGGGAAAGTGATGTTCCATTGCCAGGTTATACTACATGAGGATAGCACAGAAGGGTATTCCAAGAATTATAGGATTGGTGATATTGGTGTCTCAAAGAACACTCAGATGAAACTTGGGTATTTTCTGATATATGTCTTGTGTGTGAAGACACCAATTTCAACAGGTCTGGGAGATCAACTGCAATGATGGAATATCATGCTGCACACATGGGAACATAGCCAGCACAACGTCAATTTGGAGAAACCATAACCTGAATTCAGGCCATGAAATTCAGTGGGTTATCCGGTACTGGCAGGAGCTACTAAGGCTTGACTGCAGCTGCAATCATTGATTCTTGACGGAATCTTTCAGAGGTAGAATAAGCGTGATTCAAAGTTTGAACAGGCTGGAATCCTCCAGACATGTTTTCCCCAAACAAAGATATATAATAGAGGTGATTAGCAATGGTTAATGGTTAAGAATGGTACTAGTATACCATAGTATACCCTTATTCACCATGATATAATGCAAAAATTGCATCTTCAGCCCATAATCGAAGCTCTTTCCCACCTCCCAGCATCGAAACGGGCAGCCCAGTGAGGTTCATTTAAACTTGCCCTTGTATGTACATATATCTGTGTATTTGTAAATATAGATAATATGTATCATTGAATCGTATAGTTAATTACGTAATATATAAATAATATGTATCTTTTACATACAGAATATACAATATATATATATAATACATGATATCTGTATATATATATAAAATACAATAATATATGATATATTGTGTATATACACCATCACAAACCCATATCCCATTATATCACACTACATCCCGTAATCATATCATATATATAATTATATACATACATACATACATATCTCTCTCTTCTGCTTCGCCTTATTGGCCCAGGACCCAACCGCATCACTTTTCCTCAAAGGAGGCTGCTGGTTGGGGTCTGACATTCCAGAATCGAAATCTGAAATGCGCTGCATCTGCCACGGCTAACGGGCTTCGAACCCCGCACCGGAACAGGAGGCCTGATCATCACCGGGAAGGCGAGTGTTGGACATCCTCTCATACAGACCCCAGTTGGGGGAAGATTACTTCCCCTGTGAATTTTCTGGGTCTTTTGGATGTTGCGTGTTGCAACCACCTGAGGTGGCCAGTACCACCGACAACACCAGAGCCGCCAACCACCAACGATTGGGCACCCTCCACCGGCGCACAGTGGCACGTTGGACTGAGACGCTTCTGCCAGCGTCCTCCAATAGCGAAATAACGTGTCGCTTCCTTTGAGTGTTTGGCAAAACATGGCTGGTGGCCAAATGACAATATCATATACTCTCAAAAATGTAACTTGAAAACAAAACCTTCAAACACAGACACATGTTTTTCCCTGAAACGTCTTGAAACTATAACTTTGCTTCGCGTACAAAAACGTATAAACGTATCAAAACGCATAAACGTATCTTACTATTGTGAATAATTATAATTACATCGGACATCCAGTTTTCAGCGGGTCCATTGTTTCTCTAAGGATACACAAATTTCAATGGTCGCAATGCTGTGAGGGTCGGGTTTCTGAAACATCTGGCAATCTGGGCTGTGGCACACCACTACCGTCAAGCTATATAATACATGTCGAACTTTCATCTTCTTAGCTCGAAGTTAGCTTGAAGCCATTGACACCCACACGAAAAGTGGTCCTTTCAGTACCTCCTGGAACTAAAACAGCAAACGACCAATCTCCTAAATTGGGCATTTGAGACCTTGGTGCGCCGATTTCAAACACAAACTAGCAACTAGTAGGCGTTTTCAACCCATCCTCAAAAGTATGGGACAATCGGGATCACTATGCCAAGTGGGGACTTAAATAGCAAAACGGTTTGAAACCATTAACCAATTGTATTTAATGGTCATATATGGTCATATCGTGTATGATACTGGCGAAAACTGAAAATTGTCTGGAAAACCCGTGCTGTTGCATGCTCTTCTCTCTGCGAAATCCCCCTGTCTTTTGCTCAAGTCATGTCGAGTTGATCCCTATATTTCTTTGCAAGGACCCCCGTCAGTTCTATTTTCTTAGCACCACCCATCTCACCAATCTCACTCAGAATCGGAAGCCATCCGCGGGCACTTGACGGCCGCAAAAACTGATGGAAGGTGCGTCCATGCAGTGGCTTGAGTCGGACAAAGGATAGACTGCGACGACTGCATAGTTGAAAAATGTTGAAACATGTTGAAACCAAGGACCCATCTGAGATTTCCACTGCTGAAAAATTAGTCAATTGGCTTGACTATGGGATGGAATGAGACATATTTACACCAAACACCAGCCAAACAAACTTAGGATTTATGGTCGACGGGGTGCCGCCTATCACCCCCTGAAAAGTGTGAATGGGTCATCAGTGTATCAGCCATTTCCTCATTTGTCTGTCAGTGTGACAGTGGGTTGGATACATACTGATAGCAAGCACCCTCTGATCCTTATGACATGGGTGGTTCCACACTAGACAGTAGGCGGTGACAGACAATTCTGACTTACACAAGTCGGAAACGTAAACGATGTGTTTAGTGCTCCAAATCTCCTTTCAAAAAGCACCAACCCCATGCCAAAAAAAAAACCTATCAAACTACAAGCCGCACGCATCGCAAACCCTCACAACATCATCTGTGAACCCTCCTGCAAGCTGATAATTCGCCGTCTAGGCGCTCCAGGAGTGGTTGGATAAGTCGCCTAAGGTGAAGAGCTTCAGCTGGAAACGCAACGTCAAGAAACCACGGGTTAACTTGAATGGTTGGTGGTTGAGCCATGTGTTTCAATCATATCATATACAGTACTTATAATATAATATATATATATACGTAATATATATATATATACATGTATAAATACTGTGTATATATCTTATAATATGTATATATATATATATTGTATATATATATATATATATTAGTATGTAGATACATTATATATGTATCATAAAATATTATATTATATATATATATATATTATATATTTATTGATTTATACATGTAGCTGTTTTGAATCAGAATCCCAAACAGCATGGAACATTGACAAAGTTGAAAGCACAATGCAGAGATTGGAAAAGCAACAAGAGATACGACCGGTGTTCCATCCTGCTGCAAACAGTAAGTGTACCAAAAGCATATCGCACACAAACACAAATATACAAATATGCATGTAGTGTGACTCACCAAGTATGAAAGGACCCTAGGCCCTGAGTTGGACCACTGATATCTTCAACATCCTTAGTCTCATCCAAACCTGAGAGGGGACTCAACAAATGAAAGGGCCAAAGCCGCTCGACCATCATGGATTGCATCAAGGTTTCAGAATCTGATAGTGTCTGCCTGGCGCTTTCAAAACATATCATATCGTATTTGAAGCATTTCACAGTAACCAGTTTTAACCCCAGGTCTTCTCACATAGTCTACCAAGATCTACCAGCTTCGCACTTCGAATGGCACACTTTGCAAATCCAGGCACTCGCTTGCAGCACCAATTTCCCACGTCAGAACCCGCATGTTTGCAGGCTGATTGGAACGAAAAGGCATCAAAAACCATTCTTGCTCATCAATGGTTACACTGGAGTCCCCTAGAATTTCATTGATATCAACTTCCAGTGTTTGAACCTGAAACAATCCAAAAGGATCCAAAAGGTGATGATTACAAACCAGGTACACGGAACCAAATAATTATCGCTTGCCATTGGCGTGTGTTTGGAAGGCTATGTGGCCTTTCATTCTTAAAAAAGCATGAAAAATCTTGAAGTCTAGACATCATCAGTTTGCAGTAAATCCGCTCCGCCATGTGGGTTTGTCTGATTTTTTGGTGAAAAACAAACATGTGCAGTGTTTTATCATCATTTCCCCTAACAAAAATGCTATTTTGAAAGATCCACCCCGCCCTATTTTGAGACAGACTCATGTAATGTAACGATCCGAGTGATTGCTTTCGGACAAAACACTACATCCACACGAATCATAAACCGCTGATACAAATCTTATGATAAAAAAAGATCATGTACACACGATAAACATTGCTGTACATACATTCAAAATCTCCGGGCAACACAGTGCGCCCAGCCGTTGTAATATTGAATATACATACGATACATACGATACGTATTACATATACATGTACTGCGTGTATACACGAGTGGGATGGTGGGTGTCCAAGACAGGATACCCCAAATCCAGTGGTTCATCATCATGCTCTCCATTTGAATTGCAATTTCCTGGTGGAACCCAATGTCCAGATAAACCCAATAACCACCACAGGTTTATCCGCAAACCTATACCGATAGCCTAGTGAGAGTTTTTTTTTCCGTCCTTATCGATCAAGAGTCCTGCTTGCACAATGGAAGACGCCAAGTCCAAAAAACAAAACGATGTGAAAAGAACACATGTGATGCAAAAATGGGGGATCCATCTACAGTAATATCAGCAATGAATCCTTTCCTTCCGACATGGAAGTGGAAAGGTTGTCTGCAACCATTTGGACTGTGCGGACAGATTTGGTCAGCGGCGGCTGAGCACACGTCGATGGAACTAAGAACACACAAATTCAATGAAAGTTTTCCGCAAGAAAGTACAATACTCTTCTGGACACCTAGAATCTAGGACCCCTCCACTCCTAGCTTAGGGCAAATTGTGAGTCCAGCCATATCCACATAGAAACAAACTGATGCATGGCCAAAGGCTAAACTTCATGTACTCATCTAAAATAATCTAAAACATTTTGTATGATTTTGCATGTGTTTTAATTACTTAATACAAAATAGAATAAAACATAAAAACAAAATATTGGGTCAACCATGTTACAAGTAGAAAGCAAATCAGTGTCATAGCTATGGAAGCCACGGCCTGTTTATAGATGTTTTGCCGATAAAACATGATCATTTTATGTGCTTTTCCATAGCTATGTTAAATTACCAGAGGGTGAATCCCCACAATCCACTGAATCCTCCCATTAAATCCCCAAAAAAACAACCTTTTTGTTGGTTAATCCCATGAAATCTGACCATTCAAAGTGGCCCCTGCTGCCACGCTGACACAAAAACACGCCTTTTATCTACGTCGTGCATGCGCGTTGGCTTCGCACGAGCTGTCCATCCCTAGCTGGGTCTGTTGGGGTGTCGACGGAGTTATGCCGATGCCCATGTGGTGACACTAGCATTCTTCTCCGATGTGGCGGATGAATTATCTTTCGCGATGTTCAAATATCAATTCTGTATGTATATATATATATATTTATACATGTATGTATGTATCTATATAGTTCAATTGTTATATCAAATATATACACATATCCTCATTGGTGTAAAGCCACACCTACCACTAGAATATCCAAAGAAGGTCCTGTAACATGTATCCTGGAATGTTCATATCCACACCCAAACCCCTGTCAGCTCTGAAAAAATTCAGGCCCGACAGAACCAGCACAGGGGCTGTATCGCCCATAAAACTCTTCGCCGAAACGTGCGCAAAGAGATGTAGGGCATGGCATAACTGTCGCATAGCTGTCGCATAGCTGTCGGTGCATACCACCCCTCCCGTCGAAAGCATTCCCACGGCCTGAAGCGTCTCCAAAAGATGAAGAACATCAGTTGGTCGAATCTAGAGCAGGTCGGTAGATTCAAACGTCTCCGGTCTAGACAAGTGTTTAAGGATGATCTTCGGAACTAATGAAGATATGAAGGGACTCCTTAGACTATTGAAAAACGGAAAATAGAAACTTATAGAAATTTGAAATCAAACGAAATAGATTCGCGCTTGTAAACTTACATCAGAAGGGAAGAGCAATCAAACATGGCAATGGAAATATCCCCATTTACACTATAGGTGTTTTTCCCAATCAAAGCTCTATTGGGGATTGCCTATAATTTTCTGCCATGTTTGCCGGTGATTTTCCAACCTCCAGATGGCAACTTTCCAATTTTCACTTGGACCTGCCTGCCACTTGAGCCACGTTGAAATGACCAATTGAAATGACCGAATCATGACCAGATTCCGACTACAACCATTGATGAAAACTAGGTTCAGCCCTAGAAAGTTTGTTTGAATATACCATTTATGACCAGACTATATCATGATGATAGTAACTGATAGTACAAGTAAGTACGTTGGCTGGTGGTTTCCATCAGCCCTGGACTGAGTTTGATCATGACTTGGCAACACGCTTGAAATGAAATGGTGACCAATGCCCAAGAAAGTGCTTTTCAGCATTCTGGAAGTGACTGGGGTCCTCATTGAAAAGCGGCAGATCACAGTCTTATACAGTTTTCATAGACACTCAGAGATGATGATCCCATCGCATGTCAATTCTGCTTTGACACATCTCAAACGCGTTTCCAGTTACAGCTTCCTTTATTTCCTTTCAAGAAACTATCCGGTTGCGCCCACGGGGCCCGGCTGCGAGAATGGCTCTGGAGGACGTGAACCAAACCAGCAAAGAAAATCTCATCACTGCTGGGGTCAAGAAACTGTGATGGCAGCAGCGGCAACATCTGAGCACTGTGACAAAGGTGTTTGGCAATTCTTGTGAAGATAGACATGTTCAGTTGCTTGGTTGGTGGATGACTTGGTGAGTGTCATCCAGCAATTGAACATACAAGGTGGGCCACCACCGATTATGTTTGCTGGTTTAATCTGGTTTATAAACCCATCTGAACAATATAGACATATCCCCACTATCCCCCAACCGAGTTATTGTCGTACTTGGAAACCAACTTGGAAACCCGTATGGGGCATCACCTTGTAGGAATCCCGAGTCCGCCCATCTGATGGGGCCGCTGCCCGACCCATACATCGAAACTGAGCCTGGCAACGAAAATCGTGAGAATCACAATGGAATGCCGCAGCAGCCGGTGTCTGTTTCGTGGCAGCCCAGAGTCACTAGAAAAAACACTCATCACCCTGTTGATGAACAAACTTAATTAAGATAGTAAAAAAACAATGATTGCATCCCTTGTCTACGATTTTTGATGTTGCATCTATTCTGTCTGTCGGTTTGTCTGTCGGTTTGTCTGTCTGTCCGTCTACCTGCCTGCCTGTGTCTATCTAATATTACTATTCCATTGATGGCTACACAGCTAAATTTTGACCAAGCCAACCACACGAGATTCACCCTGCATTGTCGGTCATTTTCTTGGTGAATGGCGAACATCCCAAACATGCACAAATGAAGCAGAACATATGTTCTCATGCTTGACCTTCGAAGTGCCAGAAAACATGGGTGAAAGAGAAAGACCAAAATCTTGAGTCGGAATGGTGAACTATTTCCAAATTTCATTTATATATAATGAGTAAATTGAGGGTCACTCACAGCTACTCTCAGTGTGGCCCCATATCCATCATCAGGTCTACCTCAGTCACAATCCATCCTGCCAAGGCTGTGCCACATGTCCAAGGTGAACGCGTTGCCATATCTGAAAATTCAAGGTAGTGAAAAGATATGCATCAAAGGAGGAGATGCTTAGGAAAAATCAATTTGGTCCATTTTGGTCCATTTGTTTCAAACAAGGAAAGTTTTACACAACCGCACAGTCATGGTAGTGTCACAGTAACTCCTCCTGATGCGCAAGCCTGCCTGCTTTAAAATATCAAAGGCTAGCATAGAGTTGCAGCGCACTCTTGGCAACTCTCATTCGGGTCTCAACTATTCCAACATATTCCAACGGTTGAAACAATCAGTTCGCTCAAAGACTCAAACTCCTTCGGTTCCAACGAATGAACTTCGCACGGCTGTGACCGCATCGCTCTTGGAGACCTTGGTGTCGCATCTCAGGATGTTTACCTCCCAAAATTGGGGCAAATACCACGAAGATTGTGGACCTGTGATCTATATCGCGTTGGGAAGTATCTCAAGATTTGTGGATAGCAGTAATAATTGTTACAAAATAATATTCAAAGACATCCCAAACGGAATTGGGATGAACCTGTAATCATCAGTGGATAATTCACTATGATTATGGACTATAATTAGTTGGAAATAGTGAATTATGTCGTTGATATGTCGTTGATAGCACCCCGCAGTTGTTTTTTTCCGACAACGTGAGGTCACCAAATGTTTTGTTTTTAAGAGAAAACACCATCACATATCCCGAACTCTTCAGGCATTTCTTTTGATTGACAACAACGTTGTTTAAAGAATGATTTGTTCATTGTTGTTCCTTCGTAGAACCAGGATATCAACATGTCTAGGCTCCATAGTGCTGGAATATGTGCCAACATTTTCTCTACAAATGACTATGTCCTTGGTTGTTGCCAGAAGTAGTGATTTGTGGCTAGTAGCTGGGGCTTGTCCACATCCTACTTCCGAGGGGTTGTATATATAATTTATAATATGTATACAATATATATATTGTATACGGATACACATTATATCCGACTTATTAATCACTTAGCTAATTCTGGCAACATCCATAGAAATCCAAAAATACATAGAACACCAATTCCCCGTTACATCATGTTACATGCATGTCCATGTCTTTCCCACTATTCTGGTAGGATTTGCCTTCTCTATATGCCTTTGGGTTCCGTGGGAACGCCATGACTGCCTCCAGGCGACGCGACTGGCGCGTCGGAACATCCCTCAGAACGTCTTCTGACGTCTGAGGGTGGTCTCGGCGGCCTATGGCGCGGTGTTGAAAATGGGAAGCTATGGCTACGCCATGAAACATACTGGCGTTTGAAAGTTATAAAGTTATATGTATCCAACCAAATCAAGGTTTTACCCGTTTATTTTTTTTGTATACTTCGACTAAGAAAGTCAATAGTTCTCCAATCCCATGAAATACTGGTTGATTCTTAGGTATTCCGTTTTGACAAAAAACAAAAGGGTCGTAATCCGAAATCTACCAGGTGTAATGAGAACAAATGAACAGGGAAGTGTTTAATCGCTCATATATACATATATATATATATAATTATATATATATGATGTTGTGGGGTTTCATGTGAATTTTATGGGGTTGAATGGGTTCCAAAATTTGTGCTGCGGATTTTGTATGAATCAATCAGGACATAATGATGATTCAATGTATTCTTTTGGATTTCATGGGGGGATAAGCGGGCTTTATAAAGATTTCATGGATTTTGAGAGTGGTAAAATGGGCGACTCAGTGGCTGCTATGCTTCGATTGGGTTTGATGAACCAAACATTCACCGTTGAATCCGTTCTGTTAATCGTCAAATACAGGTGTTTCCAATATACATAGCCTTTCCGTCAAACAAATTCTTCCTTCAGCCTGCAAAATACGACGCGACCGAACACAACATGCAAATGTAGAGACCTGAGACTACTTCGATAATCAACTTGGACATGCACACGCTCTGTCTATCTCGCTGTCTCCAAATCGCTAATCAATAGCCGCTAATCTAAAATGCCTCAACCACCATCCAAACCATGAAACTTCGACTTGACAATCGACGAGAGACACTTCAAGTGTTTACAGCACTTGTGTTGCAAAACAAAAAAATCGTGGCCAAGTGACACGAACAAGTTCAAAATCAATGCTAAATTCTCTAATGTAACTTACCTTCCCTCGGACGAACATAGACACCGCCAAACGGGCTATTCTATATATTAATATAGAGATCTATGATGATCTATCTTGGTTGGACCTGGTAGTTTCAATCATTTCAAAGGAGAAAATAAGGATTTGGGATTTTTAGAACCTGTTGTGCCCAACTCCCAGACGTTAGCAAGTTGGGAAGATAGCTATTTCCATGCGGTCTGAGATCCACACGTCTCCAAAAATTGATTCGCACTCGTCGTCCGTGTTATAGCCACAGTATCTCAGTCGAGTCAACGGGCTCGCTGATTGCATGAAGAAATTGAACCATGTCATTGGTTGAACCTCCATTTGATATAGAAGGGCAAAACACCTACTTGCATCTACTTGTTGGTTTATACGTAGACATTTATACATTACGATGAATTGGCATCTACCACTTTGCATAGCTTCACTCACCCCTTAATCACAAACGCCATGTCCTTTACATTTCAAAAGTCGATCTGAGGATTTCGGAAGCTGCACAGGCCTAGTAGTTTTGGTGCCACCAAGCTTGGGGTTGACATGATACATGCTGCTGCAGCTCCTAGATGCTCCTAGTATATTAACAAAAATTAACCTAAATCTAGCCAAATCTGGTCAAACATAATTCAAATGCGGGCACTTATACATACTTTTACAATCTATATCGATGGTACAAGTATGGGTTTGGGGCAAATGTGAATCTCACCTATTTCACCAAAAAAAGACTCAGAACCCTCTGTTCCATTCCAAGCTCAGAAATCCAGATTGTTCCGTCCGAAAACAGCTATCTTTGTCTCAGGTTGTCTGGTCTTTGCCACTCTCTGCGGTCTCTACCACAGTAGGACCGGTACGGTCTTGCAGCTGGCATGGGAAAGTTTATGGCTATACATGGCTATTGAAGGAACAAAGCAAAACTTCAACTTCATAAAACTACGATTCACAATTCAAATATGAAGGACACATATCTCTGTTGGGGCAGGGATTGAAGATGCCCTGATTTTTAGCGGAGGATAATCTATGACAAGATATCAATATGAATAGATAGTGGGATTACATCGATGGTTCTCCCATTTGGAGTTGGGGGACACGGAATCTGTACCCAGCACCGCTTGATCTGCCAGGGCACTCGGGTGTTTTCTCCTGACAAGTTCGTGCCGGTGACAGGTTGTGGCATGAAACTTGCTGGACAGAAGATCTTGCAGCAGCCAGCCAAAAACCAAATGGAACACAGGAGAATCCCCACTTCCAATTGTGGGGCCCCAAATCATGTAAATCATGCAAAATTAGACCATTTGAGGATTGAAACCTATGGTGACTTGTTGATGCCCCATGACTTGAGAAACACCCAATTCAAGCCCTGGATCTGATTGCAGTCAGTGGCGGCTCATCCGGTGACAACCATCATTCACAATGATCCTCCCCATGTTGGCTGAATCACCATGTTCTCGTCCAAACGCGGCCTTTTTGGGATTTGATCCTCAAACATATCTCCAGAAAATGCCATGAAACAAAATCATATACCATCATTAAACAAGAATGACAATGTTCTCTTGATTGATATTAAGATCTTATTGTTGTTAAATGACCAGCGAACAATCCAAAAGAACGCCTCAACCGTGGCTTCAACTGGCGTTTGAGGCACTTCCGACGACCTCGGCGGAATCGAGTTGCTCGGACATGGGGATAACCAAAAAGCATAGGAGGAACGAAGAAACGATTTTCACAAGCAATACTTTGGGGAAATGGAAACATAATGGGGACAATCTATGGATGTGGGAAGGGATATGTTAATCTAAAAACAAAGCATGTGATACTTGGGTCTGTTTTGAAAACCGGATTGGAGATTTAATGCTCCACTCATGGTCATTTCACAGCATCAGTTTCCCCCAAAATCAAACAATTTAGGCCGGACGTTCCTCCCCCATGGCTCGCGAAATGGCAACTGAAGCTGCAAACAGCAAGGTTGCAACCTGTGAATGGCTTCTATGGTTGGGAATCCTGTACTAGATCGACCAACATGAGGTCAGCATTCTCAGACATCGTCATGAGGGGGCTGCGCATGCTCGCGCTCATGATAATAGCCAGTACACCTGGCGGTTTGAAGAATTGTCCAAAACGATTGGATTCTGATTGTACCCCTGTCGGAGTTAAAAATCATCGTATGTCCAAGTGGACTGGGCATTGATGACCCTGTGAATTGGTGGTTTTAGCCAATCCCACACATTCGAAAATGCGATTTCATGGGGTATCATTTTTGGGGGATAGGACATCACACATTTTTGATACCCCCGTTGTTCCATCACGTTCTATCAGTGAGGGCAATACACACTTAGCAAGTGGTTTGTACTGCATTGTACTGTAACATTCAAAAACTAGTTACAATAATCATCAATAATCCCTTATATATACATGAGATATCATGAGATATACCAAGAGTGGACCCAAGGGATAGTACTCAGACCCATTTTGTCGTTTCACCCACCGGATTAGCAGAGCCATTTGTCTCCTAGGCATCAGTGATCCAAGGGACTCCATTGATGGGAGTTCACAGGGCATAGCCATCATCTGCATCCCTGGCACAAGGTCATAGATGTCCTGCTAAAGGTCTGATAGCTTGTCCACCAAAGATGCTTGCATGAGCTTAAAGTTTGCTCTTGGATATGTTTGAAGTCTTTTGGCTTCCATAAACAATCACAAGTTGATAAACCAAAGCATTACCCTCTAAGAAATTGTCTTTTGAGCTGGGCAGACTATTCACCCATCTATCTATTCCAAAATATGCCAAAGACTGAAGTGTTGAACTACCCCACCACGGACAATTCGGAAAAGAATGATGTGACAACTGGATACAACTGGTAGGTAGAAAACCATCCGTCAATCCCGCGCAGCAAATGAAATGCTGACAGGAAGTGGTTCGAACAATTTGTGGTTGATATATGGTGATATTGCATAGTTGACCCATTTGAAAGGACAGGTTGACTGTCGGTGATGCTGGTTAGGGCAAATCATGACCTTCACCGAATGATGTAGCAGGCTGATCATGTTTTGTAGGTATGAAGTTTAGACCAATACCGTCCATACAAAACTTGGTGACGTAGGCAAATGGAACTAAAGCAAAAACCAGGTAAGGACCGGTTTGAAACTAAGAAGCTGTCCCTTCTTGTAGGAATCGTGTTACAACCCAAAAAACTAGCAAACACTCGTGCCCCTTTTCATAAATGGTTCATATAGGAAATTTAATCACCACGTGGTAATTGCCACCTCAAGCCACCACTCCCAGCTCAAAAGTCACACCTCCATAAGGAGGACCCGGCATGATTGCCACAGGCATTTCGGATGACATTTGCTCCTGACTAGCGGATGTCAAAAATATGTACTGTATCGATGATGATGATGATGATGATGATGATGATGATGGTGATGATGATGACGACGACTGCGAGTTGCTTGAAAAACACACCACGAGCAACAATGACAACACTGCTATGTGGGAATGGTTGATACAACCACTTATGATCATTTTGGGGATGGTTTAGTTTATGTTTGGGATTGCTTGGGTTTACCACAACACTGGGAATTTGGCCAACAAGATTGTAAGCTTTAACCAGCAGGATTAGTGATATATTTTATACATGGTATTTGCAGTGCGTGTTTCGGACATGGTCCCATATGAGTAGGAATCTTTTTTGTGGCTATGATAATTCCCAACGAACACTGCTTGCTTTGGATGAATGACCAAAAAAGTTCACAGGATGTTGCGGTCGTCATCAAATTGGGTATGGGTTGGTATCGCTTGACTTTCGCACCCCTCAAAAATTGGGAGGAACAATCAACAACAATCCCAATAGTTTGAAAACGGAAACGCATTGATCATTGGTAATACCCACATCACACAAAGAAACGCTTTAACTAATCCCATCGAAATAATCATCAAATCCCAAAGTTGATAAAAAGTGATGGTTTCCCCATGATTGACTATAACATGTATTGTATGTATTATGTATGTGTACAAAAGGTGTGTGTATATTGACTATATCATGCCTCTGTATAGGTGGCTGTACGATTTTGTGAGGTCGATATATGCTACCTAGAGACTACTAGAGGCTATGTGTGCTCATTGTTGCTGATTAGATCTCCAGTTTTGTTGCAGATCCGCAGTCCTCCACTATTCAGTTGATTTGCTAAGCGTGTTTTCTTGACTGAGCCAGTGAATCCATTGTTGATACAAAACAATCAAATGTGAAGGTGAATTTGGAGTTCCTCCAGTCTATGCTTAACCTTACTTCTCCGTTTTTTCGCACTGAATTCCCAGTGTTTTCTTGATTGGCTTAAAACCATCCATTTTAATGAGATGTTCCATTATTAAAACCATCCAGCTATTGGGGATCCCCTATTTATGGAAACCCCCATATGTCCGTTGGGTTTTTAACAGTGCTTCCAAAGGCGTCCTCGAACACCATATTCTGCGGCATCTGTCCCAGCTGTACGGGTACCATCACGATTTGACAGCCCGGCCTCAGCAGAGAGTAACCATAACAAGGACAGTTAAAGCCCTTTACCAGTTATTTTCATGGAAAATTATCAGGAAAAACCATGAGAAAACTACGGGAAAATCACACTCAAAGCCCGAAATACCAATGATTGTTGTGGTTGTACATGGGGTTGTAGCTGAGTCATGGTAAAGGGCCACAACTGAAGGGAACATAAACTGGGATCATCGTGCCAAATAGGATGGACAAACAAAACTGTTTGAAACCAACTATGGAACCATACAGCACCGAGGGACCAAAGTTGTTCGGCTTTTGTGTTCAACCATCCAATTTGTGAGGTCAACCTATCGAAAAGATAGGGGTTAGGATTAGTACAATCAGTTTGAACTAGAACCCTCGAACATAGGACTCATCCAAACTTTACCCCCACTTTGGATCACTTTGGTATATCGTCTAGCATTTTCAGGGGAAACAAGTCGAAACCAAACCAGAAACAAGGATCAATCAATTTGGTTGACAAATCTTGACCATTCAGCACCAGTGAAAACTTATATAGCACATAGCAAAGTCCCATTGCCAGGACATCACCTGAAATGGGAGGTCATCACTCACCTGTTTTTCAGAGAAAACAGGAACACCTCCCCACAACCACACAACCAGTCTACCACTCTATGATGACCTTCAAGGGTCCCGGCGGAAGTTCCGCAGGGACTGCGACGGTCATGATGGTTGGTGCAACCTATGCCGAAGATGAAAAATGTATGACCAGGGGATGCTGAACCTTCTAATGCGTTTTGATTACTTCGCTGATATTGTGACCAAGGATCCTGCTCTCAAATCAGAAATGATTCTGAAGTTGGTCATCTTTAGTATTGAACCATCCAATTGTTTTTTCGGGTTGACAAAAAAAAAGTCTAATCCCAATCCGGGGTAGCCAATCCCAGTTGGAGTCTCTGATCAACCTGCACCAACTATTGATCTGAATTGTAAAAGAGTATAGCACCCTAAAAATATATAAAGTAAAACCAGAACCCCCCCACAAAAAAAATAGATTGTCCGGTCTTTCTGGCTTACTGCAGCAAATCGGGAGTCGGAGAGATTATGAACCACCCATTGAGTTTGGGGAAATCGGCGCAGTCCACCGCTCTCTCGGAATGGTGCTCATATAGGATATTTGGTCAATCTGCGTCATAGGCAGAGAAGGTCTTTCCCAAGAGTGTGTTTGCCTGGAACTGGTAGATTTTTGGTGGCCGACGTGCGACATATTGTTTTGTTCTGGATGGAACCATCTTGCTGCACAATTAGAAGTAAATCAAGCAAACAAAAATATATTCCCCTCGGAAATGCAACAAATATGCACGCATGAATGTATGTATACAGAATACATCTATATTGTAAATATACCTAAACAAAAATTATAGTCCCTATGGAACGCCTAGGAACGTACTTCCTGGGGACATATTCATACATTGTTTATCTGGTATGCATATCTGAGAATGGAGCATCCCAAATTTTGGGAAATGCAAGTAGATTATCAGCATTTTTGAGAATACAGTGCAATTGCCACAAATTCTGGCAAATCACCGTATTTGTTTGGATTATATGCCCATGTCATACACATTGTTGGCCATAATTTTATGTGTATATGTATATATATATATAGATACATAGAGTATACATGTGCAAATAACACAATGTATATATATATATGTATGTATATGTATATATATATACTGTATACATGTCTAATGTCTATCTATCCCATGGATCCGATTCTATCCCCCTGGTATCCCCATAGAATCAATAGAATCGTTGGCTTCTCCCGGAGACACCACCCCGGCCTCTGACGACTCTGCCGCCGGCACAAATTCCGGAGCCTGACAGTGGCGGTGTTGGCTGAGGGGTCCCAGGACCATGGAACAATGGGTTTGTAATCCCTATATGGGGGTTTCCTAAAATGGGGGTACCCCAAAAATGGATGGTTTGTAATGGAAAATCCTATTAAAATGGATGATTTGGGGGTACCCCTATTTTAGGAAACCTCCATATAAGCCCAGAGAACTATAAATAGCGGGGGTGTACTGTGGTTGTATATCCACTTTTAATTGGCAGTGCAATTTGACCAACCAAACATGAGGAGCGAACCCAAGTGGGTGAAATAGAGCAGGAAAAGGGTGGATGCAAAGGTTCTGATGTAACTCTATATAACTCAGGAAATACGCACATGGACGGATGTAGCAATGGGTGAAAATAACCTAAAACGAGGAATTCACAAGTAGGAAAAGGCTGGATGTAGAAAAGGCTGCACTTTAAATTTTGAAACCAGCAATTTAGGAATCAAGCAACACACTGAGAAGCTTAAGCAACAAAAATGGGGATGTGACAAACAAATAGCAGGGCAACCAACAAGTATGGGTGGTGTAGGTAATTTCGCAGGGCTGGGATGAAGCTGTGGTACTTCAACCCGCACCCAAAAAGACCATCAGTCACTGTGTATGGCTGGAATGTCGGTAAGGGTCATGTTAGGTCACCAAAGATAATCTTGAAGAATGAAATGATCGTAACATACCTGGATTGGTACACCAAAATGCCAACATCATATTTTTGTTCAACAAAAAAGTGGACAAACCTCCATCATATGAATCATTATACTGGCTGGTGATTTCCCAAGATATCTCAATTGCGGTGGGATTTTAAAACAACTACAGTCATGGCCCTATGAAACCAGTTATAAATGGGATAACTCCTATTATTCAGGTTATTCATATATATATATATATCTTATGTATATATACTGTATATAGTTCTATATCATGAAATAATCCCATTACTGCCATGTCCCAAAAGGCCTCGGCACGTAAGTGGCTCTGTGCTTCTGCAGGTGTGTCTGTTGACCTCAGGGCAGCAACGGCTCAACAAGGTCAACAACACCTTGCAAGGATAATAAACAAACATCAATAAACAACATAATCTACATACAAAAATCAAAATACTGGTATATGTATATGTATATGTATACGTATATGTATATGTATATATATATATATGTTATTGTGTATATGATTATGTATATGATTATGTATATGAATTTATCTACGTATGCATGTATGCGTCTAGAATTCACTGGGAATATATACATATATAAATATATATATATATATATGTAATATGGTGTTTTGATATCACCCAACATGGCGAATGAGACAACCATGCAACATCAGGCAGCAGACTCATGTGAACACATCCGATGACACCTGCAGTACCTATCTGTCTGTTTATCAATCTATCTGACATGTTTAATCATGTATTTGCAAACATATCACCTTGATGCACATTATGTAGTGTAAACTAGTTTTGTGCGTACCTTTCACTACAGTATATGTACATACTACATGTATATGTATATTGTATATATATATATTATATGTGGCTAAAAACTCAGCAATCAACATAAAACAAGGCATTGTTGGAACACTTTCGGATATCATACCTATCATCCATAAGGTAGCTTCTTTGTGGCATCATTATAATTCACATTAATTCACGACTTTCTCCATCAAACGCGCAGACACTTGCACGCCCACACATCAACAGACTGGCTTCATCAAAAAAACATGTTTCTTCAAAGCTTTCCAATCATATATATATATATGTGTATATATATATATATATATATCGGTTTCCTAAACTATGGTTGTGTGTGTTTGCTCCCTACCACCGATTCGTTTTAACCGCTGAGAACAGGGCGTTGTCCATGTCTCCTGGCTGACGGAGCAGGGCTATATATTCCAAGACATATCCCAATCATTGTGAATCATATGATGTGAAATCACCGACAATCTACAGGATTCATCCCCGTGGACAGGACATTTCTGCAACAAGTCTTGGCCTCACTTCGGAAGTTTCAGGGACCCGTTCCAGATTCATTTGCCACTGGCTACCAGCAGTTGATTTTCACGTATGATCTGATAATTGATTGAACTCGTATCTGGTTGGTAGTTTGTAGCCCTCCAAAATAAGTGTATGTATACTTATGCATATAATATGTAGGCATCGGAGATCATCATCACACATATTGGTGAACAAACCTGAGAAGGGGAGGTACGAAAGCCAGGAGTGCACAGAGGGGAGAGGTTGGAGAGGTTTGGGGAGGAGAGGAGCAGGAGGAGGAAGGAGGACC
>BGPT01001600.1:113207-118207 GCA_003297045.1 Symbiodinium sp. clade C Y103
AAAAAAAACCATTCTTCCACGCCACTTTGCACCTAATTCCGAGATTTTGGGCCTCGTGGGCACGGGCTGCCCCCCAGACCCCCTTATACTCACTTCGTTCGCAATCAGCAACAATCCANCGAGATTTTGGGCCTCGTGGGCACGGGCTGCCCCCCAGACCCCCTTATACTCACTTCGTTCGCAATCAGCAACAATCCAGCTAGCTGGCTTTCGTAAAATACGTCAACGACCAGGCCCTATTGATGACGTTTGTATCATTCCTTTATTTGCTCGTTTTAAAAAAAGAAACATGAGTGGATATTGGTGGGTTGTCCCATGGTTGGAGTCCCATTCTATCATGTGCATCTAAAAATTTGAAAGTATGGTCGCACCGGGAGGTGGAATGATAGAAAAGAACCCCAGGAGGGCTGGCAGAGTACATCTATATAAAAAGAAGTGAAACCCGCCATGAATAATCTGAGACCTGAGATGCTGTTTCAATAAAACTATGTCCCAGATACTCTTCCATGAAAATGGCAGACAAAACAACCAAATAACCTGTCCACCAACCACGACCAAGGCTTACTAGCTTGCTACTTTGATACAAAAAAACACCAATACAATTCCACGCATCATCTGATTCTTGTTTTGATGATCGAAATGAAACGTATATGTGGAACATTTGAATCCATGGCTCATAACTTTCTCACAACCCACACATGACACACAACAAAGTTTGAAGTTGTCAGTCCATCGCCTCCAACCAGTGACCCCTTAACACCCCCAGTGGCCCCAGTGGCCGGGGTCCTTGCAATCCGTCTTTCCTCCTCGCACCCATTCCTGAGAGGTCCATGGCGGCTTGGAGCTGAAGGCTCAATTTTTGCCATCAGATACCTCTCTCATACAACACACGGGAACACATCACAATCCAATAGAAAGAATAGACTTTAGACAAGATATTGCCAGGCTCATCTACTTGAACCTCTTCATCCAAGTTCAACCCACGTTAACTATAGATATTACTGTAGTCAAGTGGGATCATTTAAATCTGGATGTCTCCGTTCTCCAGGCGACCAGTGCCTTTCATGGTTCAAGGCCACTGGCTTTGCCTGAAAGAAACACAACAAAATCCCATGGTCTAAATGGGTTTATCAGGACTTGCAGGTAAAATCATATGTACATAGACATGTGTATATATGTATATATATATATATATATCATGTGTATATATATATATATGTACATATATGAGTACATATATATATATATATATATAAGTACATATATCGCTTCACTGAGTTGAAAAGATCATCGCCAAGATGCCAAAATCTGCGCACCAGCCACAGCTCCGTCGAAACCATCAGCTCCATGGGGCATCTGAGCTCACAAAATCTGGGACACCCCAGCGTCAACCCTCTAAATAAGGGCTTGTTCGACCACAAATGTGGGGGTCCATGAAATAATTTATAGGGATACGTCTAAATGGATCTATGGATGGTTTATGATGGAAAATCTTATTAACATGGATGATTTGGAGGTCCCCCCCATTTCAGGAAACTTGCAAATGCCAGTAGATTTCCATGGTGGTTCATGAAATGTCAGCAGGTACCATCTTCAAGACAGGATGATTCCTGTACTCAACTCATATGTCGGCTCAAACAGGAGCCGCTCCTGGTAGTGCCAATACTGGCTCATAATAATACCTACAGGGTGGTGCCCACCAGTTATTATAAGTTGGTTTATCAAACCGTCTCTAGATATATATCACGCTACGTCTACCAGAATTTTAGTTCACCCACTCAAAAAAAAACTATGACTCGTCAACGACCTGGGGCACCCCCAGGCCGCAAGTGTCGCTAAACCACCAGTCCCAATGGTTGACCCTTTTGGGGGGAAATCACTGCGTCGACTTCAAATTCAGCTGGATAAAGCACATTCTCAAGGTTTTTCCACTTAGATCCACCACTCTGGCTCGGTTACATTCTGTTTGCTAGCAAAACCATCTTTAAATCTATCAATATATTTTGATGGTTGACCTTTAACCCCATCTCCATGTCACCATGTCACCGTGCCTCAGGTTGCTCCATGCGCTTCAAAAGCTCGCTGGCAAAGCCACCTAGGTCCTGTCATGGGCGAAGACTTTCTTGGGAGAAGCAGTTCTCAGGGTCTGTATTAGTTGATTAGTTGGGAGGATGGTATGTGTTATGTTTTTGTTCCACCTTAATACTGTGTCATTTTTAGCAGTAAACCATACTAAACCACATTTGAAGCCATACTCACAACATCAGTGGCTCCTATGGCGCGACAACACAAACAAGATAGCATCCCATGTGTTTTGCTGACTGTTGAATTTCGGCCAAGACTGTACCATCCAATTTTCATATCACTAGATAAGAATGGGCTGTTCAAAATTGGGTACCTCCCTAAAATCATAGAAATAGATAGACATAAATAGAAATAGAAAATCAATAACAAAGGTTGTTGAAATCTGTGGGACTCAAGATTTGACCCATACCCATAGGGACCAAAAACTGCCATGCAGAGGCACGGGGTCCATCCCGATGAAGCCCGACAGCTGGCTTCGCTCTGGTTAGCTAAATATCATAGACTGCTTAGATCCCATAAAAAATCACCAGGTTGCTCGTCCCCAGGCCATCTGCATGCCTTCATGCTGTAAGAGGACAAATCGCCTGAGGAGCGAAAGTAGGGCATCCATAGATCTACTGGTTATAATCATGGATCATAAAGTCTATAAATGTGTTTCTTTTTTGTTGCATCCTAATTTTAAGGGACTGGATACCTCAGCTTCGCACATACCCGTATTATATATGTCAATGAAGCCTGGTTTTGAATGTTTATGAATGTGTTCTTTGCATTTCTTCACAATATTAGTATGCATAGGGCATACGCATAGTCAATGTAGGCAATTATACATGCAGTGTGACAATGTGCAACATGTCTTCTTCCCCACTAATGTCACGTTAGAATCCAACGGAGTATAACTAACCAACAAATAGGGAGATATCGCGGCAGCACATCAACAACTGATTAAATAGTGGCACAATATGGAATGAATTGGGCAGTTTTCATGCAATTAATGATAGGTTATTATCAAAACAATGGGGGCCTGATGTGAGATCTAAATAGAATCTATGCATCTTTAGAAATTAAATCGACCATCTATTCAGACCATCCAAAATTAGCGAAATTCAACGGAGAAATGAAGTCAGGGGTATACAATGGCCATAGCGAGCCAAACCAAAGGGGGATGAATATCAAGCAATTTATCAACAATGATAATCCTTTCAATCCTGTTGCTTTTTCACATTTCTTGGTGGAACCAAAACTATGGGGTCTTGATACGGGGGTATGGGTATGGATGGGGTCCAGCTGAATGTCAAAGTCAGAAGACGCCCTTTTGTCTATCTTCTCATTCTTCAACTCACCAGGGGCTGTGGAAATCATGGCTACCTGCTTGAGTATCATCTTCATTTTTAAGCAGAGTAGGAACTACTTGAACTACATCTCCAAATTCAGTGGGACTTTCATCTCCAAAATTGGGAGCTTCAGTGGGAGAGATTGCCACAAAACTTCTTGGAGATGGCACTTTAGGCACAGTTTCTTGAGGAAATGGAGCGTTGTAAGGTGACGATACCATTGATAATCCTGTGGACAGGGGATGATATAGACTTCATAAACTTCAAGCTATTTTCGCCTGCAGATTGTCACCAACAATTCTTAGGGTTCACGGGTTCAAGCTGCCTGGATCTGTTCAATGATAGGCTCCATTTTGGGGGGCGAAATCTTTCAGCTGCAAAGAATTGGTTACTCTGTTCATTAGTTCGTTGGTTAGTTGATCCCATCCCCCTAATATGAAACAGCCTCCGAGAAACCATGGTGGATGGCTGTTTCCACATCTTTGGGACCCGGAAATATATATAAGAATGGGGTGTTGAAAATTAGGATGGGATTACTCAGTTAGTTAGTTGCTCTCCCATCCCCTGCCACGCCAAGCCCCAAGTGCCTTTCCATGCTCGCCATTCCTTGGAACTGTTGGCGTTCAGAAAGGCGATGAGATCATCGCGGGAGCCAGCGATTCCCATGCTGCTCCTAAGTGGTGGATTGTGCGGGAATGTGGGGGATGGGATTTTATAGATTATTCATTGATCATTGAATTGGTGAAACCTTGTGTCCATTTTCTACAGGTCGCCTTTCGCCGCTTCATCGAACATATGATCATATCATATGCTGTGAACATTCTTGCCATGAGACGTCTAATCTAATCTATCTAACCAAATGCATCGAGTCCCATCTTTCCCAGCTAGGAATGTATCCAGTGCTTGTACTCAGCTCTGCCCAGCATCACCCTCTAAGCACCGACCAAAACCCCACGGCCGTGGGTGGTTCATATTAAAACTGGTGCCCAGATTTTCTGCACATATTTTTCACCTGTATCACAAGGTGCCCCCCCAGTTATAAATTGGTTTCCAATTATGTATATATATATATACAGTATATATATATAATTCTATTTACCATAAACCCTGGTCATTGGAGTTATAAACCAACTTGGCGTTCACGACCTGTGGCACCATTTTGATACTCAAGTCCCTATTGTTGATGGTAGTTTTATCCCATTAAATGTATACATCCCTTTAAGATAGATAAGGGGGCACCACAAAAATCAACCGGAACCTCTGTCGCTGGTGCCAAGTGTCATCAACTCTTGTACTTCCGCAGGGAGGCGATGACCCCCAGCAGCCTGAAGCCAGAGGTAGATCCTGATGTCCTAATTGGTATGATGTGGTAAACCCAATGCCAGAAATCATCACCAAAATCACCACAAACGGATGCTATAAACCATCCCAAAAGGTAGGTCTAGTATTGGGTTGCCCACATTATACTGGATTTACAGTATACGGTATACAATGGTATACATGATAAGATATTATACATATATACAATTCTATACATATACAATCATATATATATATATACATAAATATATATATATATATTAT
>BGPT01001600.1:125695-155114 GCA_003297045.1 Symbiodinium sp. clade C Y103
CAACCACAACCACAACCACAACAACAACAACAACAACAACAACAACAACAACAACAACAACAACAACCACAACAACAACAACAACAACAACAACAACAATAACAACAACTCCACCAACCACAACAACAACAACAACAACAACAACAACAACAACAACAACAACAATAACAAGAACACCACCAACGACAACAACAACGACAACAACAACAACAACGACGACGACGACGACGACGACGACGACGACGACGACAACAACAACAACAACAACCAGAACAACAGCAACAACAACAACAACAACCACAACAGGGCTTGCTGCAACAGGGCTTGCTTGTGCCTGCGTAAGACGGCCCTCCCGACCTTCGGTATGCTCCCTGCACACCCGGGCGGTCAGCCCCCTTCTGTCGACACAACAATAACAACAACACCACCAACGACAACAACAACGACAACAACAACAACAACAACAACAACACCACCAGCAACAACCACAACAGGGCTTGCTGCAACAGGGCTTGCTTGTGCCTGCGTAAGACGGCTCTCCCGACCTCGGTATGCTCCCTGCACACCCGGGCGGTCAGCCCCCTTCTGTCGAAGGATGCTGCCGGGACGCCTGAAGTCCCGGCCCCCGTCTTACGCAAGGGTGGGGGAGCGATTCTCCCCCACAACAACAAACTACGACGACAACAGCAACCACAACAACAACCACAACAACAACAAGAACACCGACAACAACAGCAACAACAACAACAACAACAACAACAACAGCAACCACAACAGCCACAACCACCACAACACCAACAACCACGACAACAACCGCAACAACAACAACAGGAACATCAACAACAAGAACACCAACGACGACAACAACGACAAGACCACCACTACCCCAACAGCAACAGCAACAGCAACCACCACNCAACAACAACAGGAACATCAACAACAAGAACACCAACGACGACAACAACGACAAGACCACCACTACCCCAACAGCAACAGCAACAGCAACCACCACGACGACAACAACAACGACAGCACCTTCTGCGCCAACGTGGGCTCCCACCTAGGCTCCGATACGGCCCCGTGGTTCCAACTGGCCGGCGCCCGGCTGTCAGGCGNCGGCAAGGAAAGGGACGCTGAAGAGGGTTGTCGGCTTTATGTTGGCCCGCGGTGGTCCTAGCATCGCCTACGTTGGACCGATGGTTGTTGTGCAGCAACGGCAACTGCAACAGCAACAGCAACAGCAACATGTTGTCGTTGTTGTTGTCGTTGTCGTTTTTGTTGTTGTCGTCGTCGTCGTCGTCGTCGTCGTCGGCGTCGTCGTCGTCGTCGTCGTCGTCGGCGTCCGCGGCGTCGTCGTCGTCGTCGTCGTCGTCGTAGTCGCCGTCGTCGTCGGCGTCGTCGTCGTCGACGTCGTCGTGCAACAACAGCAGCAACGACGACGCCAGAACCGGCGGGTGGTTTTGGCCGCTGCTGCTTTGACCGCTGCTGCTGCCGCTGCTGCTGCAGCTGCTGCTGCGGTTGGTGTTGTTCTTGTTGTTGGTGTTGTTCTGCTTCTTCTTCTTCGTCCTCTTCGTCGTTGTTGTTGATGTGGTGGGTGTTCTTGTTGTTGTTGTTGTTGTTGTTGTTGTTGTTGTTCTTGTTCTTGTTCTTGGCCCCATTTTGGCCCAAGTTGGCCCCATCTGGGCCCAAGTTGGCACCATCTTGGGGGTTCAACCGGGGTAGAACCGGGAAGTTGGCCCCATCTTGGCCCAAGGTGGCCCCATCTTGGCCCAAGTTGGCCCCATCTTGGCCCAAGTTGGCCCCATCTTGGCCCAAGTTGGCCCCATCTTGGCCCAACTTGGCCCCATCTTGGCCCAACTTGGCCCCATCTTGGCCCCGGGTTGGGCCGTCTTGGGGCCATATTTTTCCCCATCTATGTTGAACCTATGTTGAAACCCTTTCAAGACGTCAATTTTTCNTGTTGAAACCCCTTCAAGACGTCAATTTTTCCGTCCCGGACCCCTCCCGGGGGCCCAAAATGCTGTAAAAACCACGATTTTTGCACATCGCCAAGATGCGGTCCCGGCCGGCCGAGGGGCCCGAAACCCTGTAAAACGCGGCATTTTTTGACGTCACNGTTTCGGGCCCCTCGGCCGGCCGGGCGTGCATCTTGGCGATGTGCAAAAATCGTGGTTTTTACAGCATTTTGGGCCCCCGGGAGGGGTCCGGGACGGAACAATTGACGTCTTGAAGGGGTTTTAACATAGCTTCAACCTAGATGGGGAAAAATATGGCCCCAAGCCGGCCCAACCCGGGGCCAAGATGGGGCCAACTTGGGCCAAGATGGGGCCAACTTGGGCCAAGATAGAGCCAACTTGGGCCAAGATGGGGCCAACTTGGGCCAAGATGGGGCCAACTTGGGCCAAGATGGGGCCAACTTGGGCCAAGATAGGGCCAACTTGGGCCCAGATGGGGCCAACTTGGGCCAAGATGGGGCCACCTTGGGCCAAGATGGGGTCAACCTGGCCCTATGCTGGCCCATCTTGGGCCAAGATGGTGCCAACTTGGGCCCAGATGGTGCCAACTTGGGCCAAGAACCAGAACAAGAACAAGAACAAGCATAACAACAACATCCACAACAACAACAACAACAACAACAACAACAACAACAACAACAACAACAACAACAACAACAACAACAACAACAACAACAACAACAACCACAACCACAACCNAACAACAACAACAACAACAACAACAACGACAACAACAACAACAACAACAACAACAACAACAACAACAACAACAACAACAACAACAACAACAACAACAACTACAAACAGCAACAGCAACAGCAACAACAACAACAACTACAAACGGCAACAGCAACAGCAACACCAACAACCACGACAACAACGACAACCAACCACAAGACACAAGGGGCAACATACGCCCCGCTTGGGTCCAGGAGGCCAACATGGGCCAACACACCGCCAGCCAACCCTTTCTCTGCCGGCGCCCGGCTGTCAGGCGTAAGCCTTTAAATATGGTATCACATGGATATTGCACACTCACGAATTGGGATGTACATCCAAGTAAGCTGTTCACACAAGGCGCTTTAGCAAAGAACGAATAGGTGATGAAAGTCACAGTTTTCTGGATGTTTTTGATGTCCTCAAACATCCCATGTTATCTCATGCTGTCAACCCAGTTTCCCATGGTTCATCTTGATAAGATACCCTCAAAAAAAACTTTCATACCTAGGTATGACACAGTTCCCCACTTCTGGCCCAAATAGAAGAACTCGAAACTGCCCAACATGACCCAACTCAACTAACTTGTCCCCACTTACGGCAAAAAAACACGAAACTAAAAGGTGGGGCTCCCCAGTTATGTCTGTGGGTTTAGATTCACCCCATTAACTGGTTCATTATATCCTCCATAAACCGTAGTTAATCAGGTTATTTGCATCAGCTAGTATCATACATAAATCAGCTGTAAATCCCATGAAATCCCCGTTGAATGTTAGTTAAATCAGCAGTTTCCGATGGTTTTCGTTGGCGCGGGGGCCCCACCTTTGTACCCAACTCACCAGTGATTTTTTTTGCTGAGATCGCCAAGCCACGGCGATCTTGCGGCGTTGCAACTTGCGCTGCTTCTTTTCTTCTCGCTTCCTTAGAGTTGCGGTATCTAAAGAACCAAACTCTCAGAAACACAGATACGATATGAAAATATATGAAATGTCATTATGTCACTAAGTCACCTAGTAAGTCAGATGGTCAATTCATGTTCTAAACTTCAATTCACTTACTTCACCTGCCAAAATTCCTGAATTGGCTATCCAAAGCAGGGATTCCACCCAATACACGCTTTTAGCTTTGTTTTTTTCCGGGGGTTAGTTAGATGCATTCATAAAATCGATGCCAATCTAGCAAGTAGGGGGCTGTTTGTTATCTTGAATTAATTACCTTTACGTGTCTGTCCATGAAAAAGGCCAACTAATATGTTTCTCAGTAATTCCCGCGTCATTGTGTATTAACATTGCCGTTGAAATTGATATATAGTATATATGTAATATAATATATATATATAATGTCCCTAGAGATTCCGATGTCATGGTAGATGAGTGAATGGGCAAATCCAAGCTTCTGCTCCTTCCATTCAGCAGGTGTGAGGTTCACCAGAAAGTCTTTGTACCTCGGAGGAAAAAAGAGGTTGAATCCATTGGGGCCAAGCACAAGTGGTATCTAAATTCCCTCACTGGATTGGTTTAAGGGAAATTCTACAGGAAACCCCTATATTTCATGGGAATAACCATGGTGTCCTGTAGATTCTTCCCTTCAACCAATCCAGTGATTCCCATGTTTTCTGGGTCATTTTCTCCATTTTTGGGTATTGGTGCTGAAAAAAAGCCTCAAGAACCTGTCGGACCTGGGGCGGCCTTTATGTTTGGTACCTTTGTCGACCGTTGGGGGATTTTTGTTGGTACACACTGAGCTTGGACCAATCTTAGAGCTGCAAAGCATCTACTTAGAACATGTTTTGCAAAAATGCAAACCAGCTATTGATGACTTATTTAATGCGTTAAATACTGTTAAATGATGTTTAAAGCTTAGATCCCTAATCTTATGGAAAGGGGTTGACAAGTTGAAGTCCGAAATTCCGCACTCATCCAGTCGGTTTCCCAACAAGGTACCCAGTTCGGTAGCTAGGTTGGTCTAGACCTAATACAACTAGGGCCATGGTATATAATTAATGTTATATATATATACACATATTGAATGGAGATTGTAGACCAACTTAACCTCTGGTAGACGAATATAGCTATGGAGAATCATCATGTTTGATAGGGTAAATCATCTATAGATCGGCCCTGTTCTATAGCTATGTTGGTCTACTGGAGCGTTTTTTACTGAAGGTGGGGGGGCCATCTTGCATATTAGTAGACGATGATCGTCCGACCACAGGCACCTCAAACATTCGTCCTTCTGCTCTTTGTGCTTGGCAATCTCACCTCAGACACCGAGATGTGGGGTGGGCATCCAATCAAGAAAATTTCCAAGGTCGGGCCCCTCGTTTACGATAGCCAAGTTAAGTTGACTTATGACTTGGTTAACTAAGGTTTATGGAGGATGCGACTATAGTCTACAGTTAATGGGGGTATAGACCAACTAATAGCTGTGGGGGGGGGGCAACCATCTTGTAATGGTTTAGAAGTCCATGGTCTTTATTTCATCCCTCATTTCAACACGAGATGGTGACTTGGAGACGGCCAATGTCTGCTGTAGGTTCACAAGGAAGTTTGACGAATCCAGCCGCTCTTGTACCAATGTATCCCTTGATTCACAAGACTCAAATTTTAACCGATATGCATATATATATATATACATACATACATATATATATATATGCATGCATACACATCATATATATATATATACATAATATGCATACACATCATATATACTGTATGTATATAAAGATTTCCAGAAGCTTCGCAATCTCTCTCTGGCCTAAACCCCCGTGACTGCAACCTCCCAGCTCCCCAGCATTCCCCAGCTCCGTCTTTTCACCACTTTCCAAGCAGAGATGTCCCGGGGAGGCTCCCACGATGGCCAGATAGTTGTGAAAGGGACGGATGGAGGGAGACATCAGGGAATCCCTGGAGACGACGACCTCAGGGCAACGAAATGATGCGGATGGCGGTGATGGTCCAAGATGTGGAAAACCAATGCTGAGATATGTGGGACATGTGAATAAAATGATTGATCACCATTTTAAGAAAAATACTCAATGAACTCCCCTCCTGATCTAAAGAAAAACATCTAGGCTGTGTCTCCAACACCCTGATAAAACATCGAAAACCAAGAGAAAACCAAGTCACGTCCCCTTCCGTTCCACACGTCGCAGACGCAGTCATTTCCTCCGCATATCGCAGCACCGCAATGTCGTGTCGGATCTCCACCAGGGGCCGCCGTGCCCCCTTGGCCCCGCCGAACCGCCCGGCAGGGCTCGGGCCAACGCCGTTGGAGCGGTAGATGCTGACACCGCAGTCGGCGGCGAGCTGGTGGACCTTGCGGAATTTCATGAAAATTGGGGAAAAAAATCATGGCAGAACTGTAGTTGATCACTATGTTGATCGTTGTTTTTTTACTTTGAACAAATATGTTGGGAAAGTGGAAATGCTGTACAGGTAATTTTTTTCCGGTGGTTTAGCTAGGCAATTGTCATCCCCTATATTGCTTTGTTGATAAGGATGCCTATAATGACTCTATAGTAATTCCCATGATGGTAAACCAAAAGTTAAAATAAGTCATATAATATATATATATATATATAATCATATATCACTAACTTCAGAATTGGATCTTTTTGGGGGTCGCTACAACTCACCAAACACACCGAAAACATCGGCATTAACCAACCGCGGTCCCCATCAGTCAGCCGGGGCACGTCTTGCCAGTTGGGTGGCAGCTCTAGTTCTAATTCCTTCAGTCGCTTCAGGCGATGCGTTTCCTCCTCCTCACAATGGCGACGTCGAAAAAAGTGGGTGAAAATGGGTGAAATACATAGAAAAGTAGGCCCGAAAGAGAGATAGAAAAGTAAACCATCACTATTTTAGTAGGATTCGACTTTTCTACCTTGTCGGGGATTTCTATACCCAACATGGGATGAATATGGATGAATGGGATAATATAATATGAATGGATATTATTGGGGTAACAAGAATAATTAATTGAACTGGTTGATGCTTTGAATCCTCCTGAAAAAAAAACATGTCATTGGAGAGAAGATCATCTCAAATAAGAGAAAATATGATACCCTCTGGTTATTTAACATAGCCATGGAAAATCCCCTATAAATGGAGGTTAATAGCTGGAAAAATCATCCAAAATTAGCCATTTTCCATGGCCATGTTAAATAACCACAGGGTATATTATGAAACAACTAACCAACCATTTGCTGAGTCCAGAAGGGCGATGTTTTTAGGTTTTTCAGCGCTGTGTTTGGATGGTATGGTGAGGTCAATCCCCACTTTTGCTTGCATGTTTGAGTTCAGAATGTCTTGAGGGGGTCGATCCTAGGAATCTGATTGAAATCCCGTCCTTCTCTCGGGATTCCTTGAGGCCGTGCGTGATCCAGAGCTGCATCTGCATTAACAGCACTTTGGCTGTCAGCAACGCATCCTGACCTGCGGGATTTTGATCATTGGGGGATGCCATATTAGCAGATTGTCAGTATTTGGGGAATTGTTCAACCAGGGTTTATCAATCCGGGGTTGACATTCACACGGACTTTATCGGGTCACAAATGATTGAGAATAAACCAGCAGGCATTGAGATTGAGCTCAAGAACAATCAGCTGGAATCATTCCCGGATCCAGTGGTTCAGAAATGTTCAGAACCCAAAATTCCTACAATGGTCGAGTTAAACCTATACCCTCAATTTCCCTATACTTCCTCCACACTACCAAGCCTCGCCTTTGGGGTGTTGGATGGTGTTGGTATTGTTTCAACGCTTTCCTGCGAGAAATAGCTGGTGGTAAACCAACCCGAATAAGATGAACAAGTCGATCAGGATCACCATCCAGGTAGGCTTGAAAATCGATCATATCCAGATCCTCAACCGTTTAAAGTGTTTGAATTGGACATATCCTGCTCTTTTGCCGCTCCAGTTGGTAAAAAACCTATGGTTTTTTTTTCATTCCAACCGGGCTTGTCTCAAAATTGGATAGCCCCAAACAATTCATGGTTCACCTCTCCCATGAAAATAATCATGATGGGCTACCCGCCCTTTGAGACAAACCCACAGATCTAGATCCCTGGCTCCTACACTGAGCTGCACCCAAAAAACCGAACCTGCAGACCCATGTGCCGCACGCCCCGAAGAGGCTCCGACAGCAGCAGCAAAAGGGACCAGGTCTAAAGAGCTGAGGTGTCGATTCAAATGTTCCAAGGACAAGCCTCCAGCCAGTTTCCTTGGTTCAATCTTCGTGTTTTTTTGGGTGAAAGTTGATGTTCGGAAAGCATCGAAAAACTATGGTGGGTAATTTATACAATGGAATATGGGGGGGGTTGAGGTATACCGTGTAATCCCAATTTTTTCGCACAAACCCATCATTGGTAATTGAGCCGCCCATCCCCAAGACTATGTGGTAGTGGGATCCGATTCTTAGGGAAAATCGCACTTAGAAACCACCGAAACCCCCACTGAGACCAAAAACACATCACGGATGAACCACGTTTTGTGATGGCAAATTAGGGAGCAGGGTTACTCCGAACACCGCAGATACTAGGTTGGTAAGTTGGCTAAACAAGAAGGTAAAGGTAAAATCACCGGTGTGCGGCGGAGCGACATCATTTTGGGGGAATGAACGAATCCTTAAAACACAAAGATATGATGGTCAATTTGGGATCATAATCCTATCATATCCTATCTTCAGGGTTCTTTAGGGACGATCATGATCTAAAGAAACATAAAACGACAAAATCATCGAGACCATCAGCCATTTTTCAGACCACCAGCAGCCTGATCTGAAAGAAGAGAACTGTTGAGCACGTCAAAAAACACTAAAAACAAAAACGCAACTTGAAATCAAGAAAAAAATTGAAAAATCATTGAAACCTCCAGATACCTCCAGATACCTCCAATCTAGAGAGAAGTACCTCCGGCCAGGTGTCAGGATGTGATAGCGCCCCTCTTGCGCCAAATGTCGGGTGTCCAGCAGCAAGGGAAACTCCGAGACCCAGGAGTCACAGAAGCTGCTCACATCCTGGGGGCCGTTCATCCGAAAAAAATCCATGGTGTAAGTTATCACCGCGAAAAATGGTGGTTTTTCACCAGCAAAAATATTTACGGATTTCACCACTGAACCATGGAGTGTTTACGTGTTTTTTGATGATTTATGTGGAAAGCACATCAAACCTCCTGCTGTTTATGCAGGTGGCTGCCACTCAGAGGCGTGGCGCAAAGAGAAACTTCTTTGGAAATACGCGTCAACATGGATCAACCAACCATTCCCCTGATCATCTTTTCAAATTTAAGGATTTTACAGCTATCCTTAGATTCGTTCGCACCTACAGAAAAATGTAAGAATCATGTATAATTTACAATGGGTATCACAGCTTCCCAACATGTCCCAACCACCAAATCGCCAAGTAAATGAGCCTGGACAAGCAACAAAAACTGCCAAGGTAGAGTATCTAGCTTTACAGTAGTTGGAGGGTTCTCACCGTGCCTTCTATTTCTTATGTAAAGTCACTTTTGGTAGGGACCAACAGGCTTAAGATGGTTTAAGGGTTTGCACCGTTTCACCGCAAGTTCAAGAAGTTTCAACCCTGAAACATTGGGAAGGTTTTGTTTCATCATCCTGGTTCCCTATGTTTGCAATTCTGGAAGCCCATCCCCCCATTTCCTTTACAAACCCATTCACTTGGTCTGGATAGTTCACCAGCAACCCTGCCATTAAAGGTGCTGCCCCAGTTGGTTTGCTAAGTTGGTTTATGAATAGATCAACTAGAGTTTGCTAAGTGATAGAATAACTATAGTCAATTAGATTTTTGGTGAGTTATAAACCAACAAACATTTCGCAAAAACGGGGCACCACTTTGCGAAGCAACTGAGCGTCTTTGGGCAAATCTCCTATGAAGCCATGGTAGAGATGCAACAAATCCAACAGCCCATTGTGCACCGCCAGCGGTTTCGCCGCACGGCGTAGCGCTCGGATCAGTTGGTTGGCGTCACAATTGCAGCGCTTGGGACGTTTGGATCTCACCGGGTCCAATCTGTGGAGCTGGAGATTGGAAAAAATCCGAATGATATTTAGATCACTGGATTGGTTAAAGGGAAAATCTTAACCGGAAACCATGATTTTCCCCATCAAATATAGAGGTTTCCTGTAAAATTTCCCTTAAACCAATCCAGTGACTAGGTGGTTTATCCCATTACAATCCCATTGTAATAACATTAGGTAACCATAAAACATTGCAAAGAATGGGATTATAATGGGATGAACCACCTATCAACTGGACCCAAGTAGATAGAAAAGTTGGAAGCCTAGAAATTATATGAGATTATGAATTATAATCACAATTTGATTGGCAAATCCAGACCGAAATAGATGGAAAGAGCTGGAAAGCTGTGAACTGTGAAGAAACGAAGAAGTATCATCTGTTTGGTTACGCACATAATTCATCATAATTCTCATCCCCAAAATATGTCTCTAACATTCTGTGACTTTTCTTGGGAGATCGGGGGTGTTGATCCCATCCAATGCCCAGTTCGATGGCAATGTCACCAACATACCGTGACTTCGGAAGAAAACACCAGCCTGGTGTAGGTGAAGCCCTGCTCCAAATAGGTGTTGAAATCGAAACCTCAGCAGGTCATAACATGGTCATCCCACCATAATGAGGGATTCCCTGCTGGGTATATATCTATACACTATATGTAAATCCTTATTAAGGAATTGATGAGCATTGCCCAAGATGGGAAAACAAACCATGTTGTGACCCTGGGCTCTTTTGATATATATATATATATAGAATCACATCCAAGTTCTATGTGCTTGAACGCAAACTTAACATAAACACACATAGACCTTAAAATAGCTGTTTTTTAGTGGAAATCATCTTCCGGCCCCCAATTTGGCAGGGTCTATGTTGATTTGGGGGAAGGTACATCAATCATATGCACCAACAGAAAGGTAGAAGTCAATTGATTGCTGCTGAACCAACCCATAAAATGTGGATGTCATTCGGGTATAAACCAACAACACATACCGGGAATAAATGGCAACAATCAAGAACAGTTGGAGACAATGCATAATATGGACTGGCTGTCGGTTAAGCCTCCCGTGCCTCCCAAAAAAAAATGTTAACCAGTCAATTGGGATCATGATCAGCACTTGTTGAAACCATCAACCTGAAAAACAGAGGATATAGAGACTCAGGTTGTCATTCTCAGCGATTCTCAATCAATTTTCACGAGAGGTCAATCAAGTTGTTTCGATCATGGTCCTGTAGGTACAAGTATCACATTCAACAAAAGAAGTCTGCTTCTAAATTTGGATGCCAGCAGCCATGCTCTCGCAAGAACTGCAAGGACTTGAAGTCGGAGACAAACAAGCGCTTGGAGGGCCAGAGGTTAAACTCATGTACCCGAAGTTCCCAGACGTCATCACGTTGATGAGCACAGCAAATTCCCAGTTGCAACGGCAAAAATGATGGGATGCTGGTGATACACCTCTGGTCCCAGGACTTCTGGATCGGATGGAACAAAATCTCAAAGCCGCAAGCCGAAGAGTGAACGCCAACATTGGTATGTACATGTATGTACGGTTGGTAGTACCCTAGGTTAAACATACAAAAAGATGTTGAAATCCAATATGTTTTTCCTAGGAAAATGATCTACAAATGGTGGGCCTTCCAGAGTCTTCCACATCTATGTTTATTTACAGGAGGCTACCTTCCGATTCAAATTTTGCAAATTTTGGATTGCTTCTCAACAAGGATTTCCACGTTAGGAGATAGTCAACCTGGATTTGTCTCGAGATAGAGGACACAATTTCATCCCAGTGTTCTGAAAACCCATATTCTACATATGGGGGTTTCCGGAAATGGGGGTACCCCAACATGGTTATTTATAAGGGAAAATCCAATTAAAATTGATGATTTGGGGGTACCCCTATTTTAGGAAACCCAAATATTTGAATGTCCACAAGATCAACACCCATCCAAGATGTGTTTGGTCCCTGATCAGTGTCGGTTTGCCGAAAATCCTGGAGAATCATCGTCCCAAACTGCCAAGAGCTGGTCTTGATAAAACCACTGGTCTTATTGGTGGGTCACCAACCATTTGAAATGAAATGGATATTAGATATATCATATATTATATGATATTACCTTAATAAAATGTCATTAAAATTGGGGATTTCTCCCCATTAAAACCAGCATCAAACCGTGTCGTTGAAAACGCCCTGACCTCGTGTAGTACTCCTGTAGAGACGCACTTCGGCCCGTGCTCGGGTCATCTGCGTCCAGGAAAAGTCCAGTGAACTCCAAGTCCACCGCCACCTGGAAATGAAATCCCCATGACTTGGGAAACCTCCATGTAACTATAGTCACCATAGTTATACTCACTAATTACAAATGTGGGGCCCCCGTTTGTTGATAGCTAAGTTGATAACTTCCAAAAACTATGGCTTATGATACACAAATAACGAACCAGTTAATGGGTTATAGACCAACTGATATCTGGGGGGCCCGACATTGCCATGGGATTGGATGGGATTGGTGAAAAAGTCCATGAATCCCATGGACATGGTGGATACAAGGGATGAAATCACCAACAACCCTGCGGGGTGACAACCGCGCTAGCGGTTGTCCACGTTTTGGAATCAAATGTATTAGAATTGTAGCTTGAAAATCCCGGGGATTTTGAAGACCTCTTGTAAAATTCCAGTGGTTTTTACAGAGCAAAGCTTCGTCAACGCACGACGTGTTTTTCCTCCTTATTTCTGCAGTCGCTTGTTCAAAGCATGAAGTATGTGTGTATGTGCAACAAAAGATGTCTCTAGCGTAGCATGAAGTATGTGTGCAAGTGCAACAGAAGACATCAGTAGCGTAGCATGAAGTATGTATGTGCAGCAAAAGATGTCTCTAGCGTAGCATGAAGTATGTGTGTATGTGCAAAAGAAGATGTCTGCAGCGTAGCATGAACTATGTGCGCAAGTGCAAGAGAAGACGTCTCTAGTGTCGCATGAAGTATGTGTGTAAGAGCAACAGAAGACATCAGTAGCGTAGCATGAAGTATGTATGTGCAACAAAAGATGTCTCTAGCGTAGCATGAAGCATGTGTGTATGTGCAAAAGAAGATATCTGTAGCGTAGCATGAACTATGTGTGCAAGTGCAACTGAACGTTATTGGCCCCAACCCACCCCACCCCACCCCCTGTTCTCAAAATGTATACAGCTACACGCGCGGTTTTCATCCCTTAAGCACAAACAACCCCCAAGAAGATGGAATTTGGTAAAATCCGAGCGACTTAGTGGTGAATTGAGGTTCTTTCTTTTTGGAGGCTATATATTGTATTTATATATCCTTTTTGATTAACCGATGCCCCTAAAACAACCCCTAATCTACCCAGAACCCTTTGTTGAGGGTTGGATCTAACACAGTCTAACCCGCTTTTTCAAACTCGAACATGTCCAATCAAGAGGAGGAATCGTGATGCTGAAGACCCTCGCGTCAAGCCACAAAGACCGCTTCTTGGATGTCCACACAGCATTGAGCGATGGCGCTCTCCCGGAGCTGTCGGCTTTTGGAAGGACCGCCCATCGGATGGCGACATCGCGGCAGGATTTGGGTGAAGGGTGTTGAAGAACCAACGGAAAGATGGGGACTGAATGTGACGTGATCCTACCAATGAGAGGAACCAAGTTTCACGATGTGGACATCAACTGCGGGCATGAACTGCTTGAGGAATAGGATGATATTAGCAACTTCAATGGCTACTAACCCCTAATAATGCTATGCAATTCTCACACCTGGACAGAATATCTTCACATCGAATTGGGCCTTGAAAATCGCTTCAGCCAAAGGACAAATAGAACACGGAATCCTTGTAAGTTTGGATGGCTGAATACAAAAGATGTGTTTCATGGTTGGATTGGCTGGTCTTGGGAGATGTCGCAAGCTTGCATGTCGAATCCCCAATTTGTTGGATTTCTTGGGGCACGGGACCGCCAAATCATGCCAGATCAAAGTTTGGTATCTAAAAAGCTTAGTTTGTCTCCAGAGGCACAAGGCCCAAAGAGTTTTGAGTTTTGGTAGTGCAGCCTTTGCCGTGCGCAGTTTCGCGCAATTCCAGGAATGTTCATCCCTTTTTCTGGGCAGATCGCTGTTGAAGGTCTTCTCCCAAACCAAGCTTTAGAGGGCCATGGATGGCCATGGGCTATTTCAAGCCACTTTCTACCCTTGGAAAAGAACATGTTCCTATTGTACAGTAGGTCAGCGAATGACCTTTAGCCAGGCATGTCATCAATACCAAACTTCTCTACCCACGAAGAAGTGAAACAAGCCAATGGCCATGAAGATTGAAATCTCCAGCAAGTGCTCCACATTGTCGTTACCATCAGTTGGCAGCAGCCGATTGTCGATGAACATGGACACGCTGTGGCAAACACCATGAGCAGCAAAGAAGGCCACGATCGAGTTGTTCACCTGACCATGGAGCCAACCAGCTGGTGATCAGCCAACTGCCTTAGATCGTCATGTTATATCCCCGAAAGGTGAATGGCTTATGACCCAAACACTAACGCCTAATCCCACCACAGGCTTCTGGAGGTTTCCAGCAACACCCCAGGCCCCCAGGATGAATCCCCCCAGGACCCCACCTTTGGATTTGCCGCCGTGAAGAACAGCGCCAGTGCGAAGGTCGCAAATGTTCCACGCCACAGCAGCTCAGCATCGAGGTTGTAAGGATGCCAACGGACCCATCGCTGCACCTGGGGCGTTTTGGAATCGCAGGTCAGAATCCCTGAAATGAACATGTTCTGAACCTGCCATTGAACTGTTGGGTGTTGGAAGAGAACTGTTTCCATTGAACATGACTGAGCTATTGATTGAAAACGGGTCTGGCTGCCAGTTTACTGGAGGGTATGGCGGTTTAACCAAGCATCATGGCAATATCGTGGGGATATGACTGGGATACACAATCAGACACGAGATTTACTGCGATCATGATAATTCATTCATCTGAAATGCTAGGGCAAACGATCTTGCGGTCCCCAGTCACCCCGCCGCAGTTAGGCCATGTTGGGATAGTTACCTGAATCCAAACCAGCATTGACGTCGCGTGGGGTCCTTATCATTTAGATCCTTGTAGTTTCCCTGGAGAAAAATGTGGGGCCAACTGTGAGCGTGGATTGGATCATCATAACCGTAAAAAACGGGATGGAACATCACATTCAGTATCAATGAAAACAACACGCAGTTTCATGTATTTCGCCCTCTCTATCTTCTGTTTCAAAAGAAACAAAAAAGTCCGGACCATTCCCACCTGTTCCCAGGTTCCAAAGATAGGCATGAGGAGGAAGAAGGGAAAGCCCGAAAAAATGAAAGTGTATATCTTCAGCCGGAATTTCGTCGCTGGATCAAACAGGTGCTGATAGGCTCCTTGGTAAAAGTCCTTGAGCCATCCAAAGCTGAATCCATAGGGCCACGCCAAGCCCAAGACAGCCACAAGCAGTGCTAATGCCAGACCCATTTGTAGCCAGAGGCCTGAAAACTGAGCTTTCTTATGAGGGATTTCTGCAAGGAGTTTTCCCGTCTTTAGCGCATCTTATTCAATCTTAGGCCTTAGGGGGCATCTGATCGCATTGCATGATTACCCTTCGGAAATCAAACATGGCAATGGAAAATCCTCTATAGATGGAAGCCTCGAAGGGAAAATCATCCATAAAGGGGAGATTAATCATTAGTCCATCACTTTGGGATCCAATTTGATTTTGATCCGGCCCATACCCGTTGCACAATCTTCAAATTGAATCTCTTTCCCGTTTCAATCGATCCAATACCCCTGCTTGTATTGGATCACTGTCTCTCTGCAAACACGCTGCCCCTAAATCCAAAGGTTTATCATCTTCATTGAATCGGCTATGTGCAGGCATACCGCCCAATGTTCAGACACAGCCAAAATCATGTCTCTTGTATAGTTCAATGTTGATGATATATCCCATTATATATATATATATATATTATGATATATTGTTATAATATATATATATATACAGTATCATAAAATGCATATCTTGGTACCCTAGGTACCCTAAAATGGCTTGTGAGTGGATGTTTACTACCCCAACGATGGCAATTCTATAACAGGTTTTGACATATCCCCACATAGAGGTGTCCTGAAATATGGGTACCCATTGGATTCCCCATTGATGATAATAACAATAAACAATTTTCTGATGATTTTGGGGTACCCCCATTTTAGGAAACTACCATATTGTGGGTGATATCCTCCAAGGCCAAAATCTCATCTGTTCCATAGTTCAACCTTATATATCCCATATCCCATGATATGCCCAAGATGTTTGCTGATATGACCCCCACTTGTGGAGAATTGTCCCACTAAAGTTCCCATTGATTCACTGCCTGTCACGGCCAAAAGGACACTCTGAATCGCCAGAAACAGGATGACCATCAGCAGCAACGGCTGCAGGGTGAGCGAGGTCTTCCCCAGCCATTGCAGCAGAAAGGGGAAGCCAAAGCCGAAGAAAACCGTCAGTCGCATGTGATGGTAAGGATGGTTCACCGGATCTTTCAAGACCAGTTTCCTAGAGAAACATGGCGAGTGAAGGTGTGGTAAGAGGTTTTTTTTGGGTGGGTTTTCCAAGGCTTCAAGAAGAGAAACAAACAAAACAAAAGCAAGAAAAGGACGAACCCCGATCGAGGCCCAGATTCTCTGGAAGTGGATAGGTGGCCATGAGGTGGAACAGGCACAAGACAATCCCCAGAGCTGCTAATCGCCAGAGGCCCTCATCCTCGTCGCCAGATGTGCTACTTTCAAGCCTCATGGACCATGGTTCTTGGAGGCTTTTGGGATGGACCATGATGGACCCATGTTCGAAGCCAGCACTGAAAAACGAGGAAGGTGATAAACCCAAAACCCATAGCTCTTGTTGCTTGTTTTTTGCGGCCATGACTTTTAAGACTCCCCAGGTCTGGCAACAGAAATTTCAGGAATCGACAGAAATGAGAATCCCAATAGATCCCACGGCCGCCAAGGCCAGTCCCAACAACTTTGTCGCCCAAGTGACCCGCTTTCCACCTCCACATCCTTCGGAGCATCCTTCCCAACCACGGTATACGCGGAAGCCATGGTGGGTATCCAGGATACTCGGAAGCACTGGGCTTGGCCCACTGAAAATGGCGCAGGAATGGCTGCGGTGAAACACAAAAAACCAAGCCTTCGAGCATACCGTTGAGATGACAGGCAACGGTTCAACCTGATTTACTCAACGAGCTTGATAGTTCTAGTTCTAAATGAGTCGGCTTAAGAATGCTACAAAACCATCAAAACATGGACTGTCTATTGGTTACTCCTGTTTCCTCAGGGAGGAGTCATGATGTAAGAACCAATGTAAGCACTAAAAGGTGACGCATTGACACCCCAGCAAAGGGGGAAAAAGTAAGGACTATCCTGACTCCTGTCCGAATTTGAACCCAGCTGGTAGTCTCGAACTACTCCTTAGGTCACCAAACCAGGCAGGATATCCAGGATGATCCAAGGTGCAGAGTGCTTCAAACTTGTGTCTTTAATGGAGATTTAATGGATTCCACTCCCTTTTTCAATGCTTAGGTTTAGTGGAGATTCTCCACCCATGGCCTTTACCCCGAAATTGGTAGAAGTTTCCAGATGTTCCCAACTCAACCAATTCTGGGACTGGGAACCTCAATATTGCATGGGTTATGACCCAGTCGTTTACTATTTGGAAGTGCATCCCAGGAATCGTTACTGCTTCATAACCTGGGAATATCACATTTATATGCATGTGGTTTATACTATGGTTTTTGGGATTTATGATGATTTATGTATAAATACGGTTTGTATTGTTTATTTTCTTTATACTATATCCATATGTAGATGTAACTGGTTTACACTATGGTTCCCTTTACCTTTTTCCACCGGGGATGCGCCCCAAAGAAAAAACCTCCCACACCCCTCACTTCGATGAAACTTCGAGGGGCTCTGAATCGCACTGAGCTGGGACTTGAGTTGTTTGATCTTGATGACCTGATGCCACGACGCGCTGGGAGATCATGGGATGGCATGGGAAAATCTTCTCATAATGATGGGAAGATCAAGTGTAATCATGATTATGGATTGGAATTGGATGTGTATATATATATATACAGTATCTATACCCGCAGCACGTACACTACGCCCCACAGGTACTTCACTATATACACTTTCATATTGTTTTCCATATATATATATGTATATATGTAGAATCATAATTATACATAAATGTAAATATATATTGTATGACAAACATACATCATCATTGTTACAATGGGAGATGCTTTAAGAGATACTGAGATATCATGGGATATCATGGAGATCTGATCGTGAACCACAGAGTATCCGCGGAATATAATGACATATGATGATATATATATATATAACTATGGATACTCAGATTGCGGGTTTATCCAGAAATTGGTAGATAAAGAACCAGTCATAACCATAGTTATAGGATGTTATAGGATGTTTCAGGGCTTATATTCCAACTTTCAGGGGTTATAACCACACTTATACCCAGTAGTAACCCCAACTGCACCCCCAAGTAGTGCCAAAGAACCAAGGGAGATATCCCCAAATGCATCTGAGCTGCTCTTTCTTGTTTCTCCCTCGCCTTTGTATCCGCTTTCTGCATCGCATCGTGCGCGCGATCATCGTTGGTACCTGGGGAGCAGTTGTAGCTGGCTGTAATGAGAAAAACACAAAGACCGTTGGGTTCACAACCAAAGTAACTTGGGAAAGGATGTGTAGTATCATGTAGTATCCACACTGGTGGTTGAGCCAAAGATAACTGAAAGTAAATTGAGTGGTGTATAGTGGTGTACAGTAGCATACTGGTATAGTGAGGATATTCCATGGATAATCAACACACCTGGCAAGATGAACCAATCATATGTGTTTGGCGGTGCAGCGCACGCCTGAAAAATATCGGGGAACTCAGACTTTTTCGGGTCACAAGTCTTGGGGATCCAAGAAAATCTTATGCATCTAATGTCCCCAAGTGGTTGGGCTAAGCTTCCGCAAAATACCACCGGTACCTTGAATTAGCCATTGGCAAAACCATGGAAAAACTGAAGAGCCACAAAGGAAATATCGTATTCTATCCCCATCACCTTGATGAAATGCCTCTGTTTCGTTGGTAGAATGCGTTTTTGGTCAGAGAATATCCATGTTGTCTGTTGGCTGCATCCCTACTTTTTGGTCGCTTCAGTCACCAATTTAGATCCACGACATCGCTCCGGGTGAAGTGAAGATTGCGCCGAGCCACTTAAAAAGGCATCAAAACGTTCCACGTCTTTGTCCAGCATCTGCTTTGACTTGTTCAGTGCCTGCACAGAAGCTACGACGACAAGAACGGATGATCTTTTTTGAGGAGGGAAACTATATCATTTTAGTAGAGCCAATGCCATAAAAATGGATGGCTAATGGATCATGAATGGATAATGGATAGTTCATGGATAATTGGTGGATATTTAGTGGATAATTCATGAATGATTCATGGATAATGTGGTAAACCTAATGCCACAAACCATCCGATTAACTAACCATGACTGGGGATCATAGTACACACCATCCCAGTGGGGTTATACCCAATTTATCCCAATTTCATAAGCCTTTGTGGATTAGTGGGGATTGTGACTATGGCATTGGGTTTGCCACATTACAATCATTCCCAAAGCTAAAGACCATTTTAGGACAAGGACTACCCCCATACAGCGAAACCATCGTGGATGGTGAGCTTGTTGTGAGGTCTCTGTCTGCAAGCCACAGGATGATCGGGACTATTAAGACAATTTCTTCAAGTAGAAAAACATAGAAAAACATTGTGGTTTCTGAACATTTCTTAACATGGGAACCCCCAACAGCATGGGTTTCAATACTAAAATGGCCTACTTTTGGATCATTTGGGGATACCCCCCATGTTAGGAAACCTCCACATCAATTTTTGCTGAGTCCACCAACACTGGCAGAAAAATATGCTGAACCCAGACAGTCCCAGCCGCCTCTTCCTTGTCTTTGGCTCGGGCGTCTAGCTTCAGAATCTCAGCCTTCTTCACATCTAAGCTCATCTGGACTAAGAACATCTCACGTTTCTTGGCCACAAAGTCAGAGATGTTCTCCTGTGGAGAGAACGTGGACTGCGGCAGTCCACATGACTCCCACTGGTTGCGGTGTCGATAGTTGCTGGCAGCTCTATCCCATGTGTCATTCTTTGAATCGTTCGCTGCTTCAAATTTCCATATTCGTTTTCTATCCCCCATCTTGACTAACTTATATTCTGCTCTCTCTCTCTCTCTCTCTCTTTCTCTCTCTGGTCGTTTTCAATGTGTTTTTTCCATTTTTTTCCAGTGTTCTCTTAGATCTTCCAATGTTCACTGCTTCTCTCGCTTCCGGAAAGATCCAACTCAACAGGTCCTTGTCTCTTCGGGCATCTCGACCTCGTGGCTGGGGTGATCAACTCATGGCTATAGCCATTGTTTATAAGTAAGCTATGGGTGATAAACTAGGATTATGGATTATCATCTATAAGTGCGCCCATATTTCACCATAGTTGAGTACGGTATTGATAACTTACATGATAAATTATAGATATTATAGTGCCCCATAAGTATCCACAAGTGCCCCATAAGTTTGGACATGGGGCCCGGCCCAAGTGATCCAAGGACCCGTTTTCTCGATTCCCGATTGAAATGGGCCAGCGAGTGACCCCATGTATCTGGGTAAATTATAGCAATTCACTGAGGTAAATCCTCAAGAATGGAGCCCGGGGAATCATACTTCAGCAGTTGAGCCATGAGCCATATAAAAAATAGCAGAATGATCTTTCGGAATCCATTTCTTAGATTTTTTCTGTTGAATCTCGTACAACATTCAACGCATGACGTCTGAAAAACATGGGTCTGCTGATACCATGGGAGCTCCATTGGTGAAATCCCAAGTTTCCAGGTTTGTCGCAAGTCCCAAAACGACAAAAAGTTGGAAACCTGGAAGTGACAGGGTTTCCCATCACCTAGTTCACAACCTCAGTTCACACTCTTGGGCATCTTTTTGAAGGGTTCACTATCAGTCCAGATGCCTAGTCCAAATCTTTGACTAATGTCGAAACTTTTCCTGGTTCCCCATGTGTTTCATCACAGAAATATGGCTAATTCTCCGGTCTTTAGTGGCTACTATCTCCATATTGGATCATGTTGGATGGTGAAAATAGGTTGAAGACGTGTTCTTTTTCATCATGAAATCCCAGATATTGTTGCTGAAATGCAAATCTGGTTGGTGGAATCCACGAACAAAGTGCTTATATATATATATTATATATATAATATATGTTATAAAGTTATATATATATATACATCTGTGTGTGTGTTATGTAGTTATACAATCCCATTATATCCTCATGATGTATTCCCAAAGTGTTGGCTATACATTCCATTGACCCCGCCCTAACCCATTCCACCCATTTCTCGTTGGAGACACCTAGGCCCTCTGGGCGGGCATCTGGACGTGCTGCGGATGCTTGGGCATCGTCGATGTCCTGGACTGATTTTGTCACCCCAGTGATGAGCTCCTTAGCTCCAGAACCTAATAGGGAATAACTATAGATACCCCTAGCCTCTTAGCTTCCCCAAACCAATGGATAGTCACATAGTCATTCAATAATGGGGGTACCAAGAATGAACACTATATTGAAGCTAAAAGAATGGATGCTAAATAGATAATCCACTTTAATTACCACTTGTATGTGATAATCCATTAACAACTCCAATGGTGCTTGAATGATTTGATCACCATGTGATGGAATCGGGGTACCCTTTTCTCAAACCCAAATATGTGGCCTTGATTCGGCCTTGATTTCCAATCTCGGGATGTACCCAGCCCGGAACCCAACTGAGGTGGGATCATGCAGTTCCGAAACCATCAATTTCCAGGTGGGAAATACGATTTTGACCACCCACCATCAGATTTTTGTTTGGGCCAAAGATGGCGAGGATTCACAAAAGATGGTGGATTCAGTGACCATGTTCCAGGCGAGCTACATCGATGCGTCTCGTCCGGCTATGTCTGCATGCAGCCGTCCTGTCAATGGGAATCTCAGGACCCTGAATGGAGGTACTGTACCATATGAAGCGAGATCTTGGGGGCATATCTTTCGCCCTTACCTAGGCCGTATATCGATGTGTATATATATATATATATATTCCTCCATTCTATCTGCAAGAGAATGCCCCACTAAGCTACCAAGGTGTACTCAACATATCTGTCACAAGCTGCTTGGTGGTGGAGCAACTCAAAAGATTCGTGGTATTGGCGATATATGCAGCAACAACTTAAATGAGAATTATGATAATGATCAAAAAGAATTAGGAACATGGAAGATCCACTGGTTTATAGTTGAACCAATCCTATGAATTGTCATTGGAAACATGTTCATCTGTACTTGATCTTGATTCTGTTTACTGGCTGGGTTTCAATCCTGATTCCCATACTTTGAGTTCCAAAATTGGGGGACCCAATTGAAAAACCAACTAAGAACGGCATGTTTCACTAGGAAACCCGTGTATCCCCGTCTCCAGCCTATTTTCTCGAACATATCTTTTGATTCTTTTGGGTTTAAAAGTTTAGGGTCTCAGCATGGTAGTATCTGGTGCCAGTACACAGTTTTGCGGCGGTTTTTGTTCAGTTTTAGGAGCCCATAGTGTTTTCCCAGTGGAAAATCCAGTACTGAATGGGATGGCTAGGAAGTATTGACCCCAAAAAATGGATAGTTCAACATGGAAAGGGAAACTAAAAACACCAGAACCTGTGGTTCCTTGGGCTTAGAATTCGACCCCGGCTTGTAAAAAAGGTCCTTCAACCGACCTACGAGAAACACGCTTTTCACAATGGGGTCGTCCCATAGAAATCGACGAATAAAGACCCATGGTTTTCTGCAGCTGAGGAACACTTTCTCCCAGACATGCTGATGCTTCACACGCTCACGTTCTTCCGCCCTTCTCTGCCTTTCTTCCTCCCTCCTTGGATTCGCTAAGATCTTCATGGCCAAGAAAGACTGACAAACACAATAGAGAGACCAATCGAATTCACAGTCAGGGTGGATAAATCCATGAATTGGAATTGGAAAACAAATAAATACATAGATTGACTGCGGCAGTTATTGATGATACTGTGTATACATATATATATATATATAAGCTGTATATTGTATGTATTTATTTCTGTATGTATTTTCTTCAGTAAACCCGAGGCACATGGCGAAGATCTTGTCATCCGAAGGCAGCTTGAAGGGATTGTCCTCCTGGAAGCAGGCCCCAGTGACCAACCGAAAATGCAAGGGGTTCTCACGCAAGGAGACCCAACAGAAAAATAATTCGTTCGCGAAATGGATATGGCTCAAAATGTGGACCTCAATAACCACCCATTAAATCCCATTAAATCACCATTAAATGGACCTCAATCATTGAATCTGGATGATTTAGCTTGACCAATTCCCAACTATGACTATTTTGGGATAGACCCCAATCCTACTCATAATTCAGCCAGATTGGATGGTTGGGTCTATAGGACGTCCCGTTGTTGTCAGCGTCGCAAGATCTCTGGGTCCTTCATTTTGGCCACCATCGCACCAAGCGGCTTAGGTTGTGGAAAAGCAGAGGATGCACAGAAGCCTATACCGCATCTCGGGTGTGAAAACTGTTTGTGTTCTTATTGCAGTTTGTTCCTTTGAAAATCATCTTCTTTGCAGTTTGAACCGCCCATGGATTCCTGTGAGCCAAAGGATACCAAAATAAAACAAACAGAGAGAACCTCTGCAATCATCAGCCAGCTGTTGGCGCCGCGACGAGGGGCACCGTCTTCCCCAAATCCAAAAATACAGCATGATTCTACTCAGCTACAAGAATTGGTCGTCCAGAAAAACATGTTTCATGTTGATATCCACAAAACGGACATGATAGATCCACCTATATCCCCAATACTTGGAGGATCGTCCCACTTGGTAACTGATCAGCAGTGGGATACACCTCTCAGCGGACTTACCAACCCGGGTTGCGAAGCAGTTGCGAAAAGTGGGATGGTCCTACAAACACATACAAATACATCATGTTCACCTGGTAAGGCTCTGGTTAGTTTCATTTTGGTTTACCAGTTTGGCAGCATTTAATGCCATGTATAGCTTTGTATTTTGGAGTGGACCTTAGTTAATGTGGGGTTACATTATCCCAGTCATACGGGGGTTGTTTGAAACATGGCCATGGCTTAAATTCAAGACCCCACGTATCTGGGGCCGCGATCTTCGTCATAGTTGGTCCTCAACCATAACCAGGACGGAGCAACCAAAGTTCAACTTAAATGGATGTGTCATGGTGTGTCTGAAAAATGGGCCATACTCCCAAAACGGCTGAAAATGATGGGAAAATCGAGAACAAACCACTTGATTTTGTAGGTATACCCCTTTGAAGTGCAGCCACACTGCGTCTACCCAGCACTCCACAGGAATGCCATCACTGCCTTCTCGAAGAAACCTTTGTCCAAAAGGTCGTAAACCTTTGACCTTGGTCGAATTGGGTCCCAGCTCATCCTGTTTTCCTGAATCTAGTGGTTTAGAGCGGAATTCCCGTACCAGCCAATGATGATCCACATTAGTTGTAATCATAATCAAAGCAGGTGGTATCACTGCACTAACCATCATTTCTGCTGCGAATCCCCATCAGCATCTTCGATGGTTCTGCCCAGGGGCCAAGTGGCTGGGTACCAGAAATGGGATGGTTTTGACTCAAACTCCTTGGCCAAGAATGGTTTTAACTGATTCAAGTAACAATTACATGGTGATTGATATGTAATATAATATGTATGTATGTGTGTATATATATATATGTACTGGTGATGTTGGTGAACGTAGAAAAGGCCAACGATTGGATTTTCTCGTGGATATACAATAATAGTTGGATGGGTTGTAACTGGGGATTACCCTATTATATACCCATACTTCTGCAAAAAAACGTCAATCATTCTGGCTGAATGATACTAATTCACCAACAAGAAATAGCTGTTACCCCCTGATAAACTGGCATGGCTGTAGAAAATGTCCCATTTATTACATGTATTTTTACAATATATTATTTACCTACATTTACCTATTGAAAATTTGAAAATGGTGGTTTTCAATACTTATATTAAATTACGAGAGGGTATTATACAGCCTAACATAGGGATGATTCCCCAAATCCAATTCCCATCAATAGTATTCAATAGTGAGGTTCACCTGCAGACCCTCCAGTAGATATATGGAAAATCCGTGAAAATAGCTTCGCAAACGTCTCCTATTTACTGGTTTCACATGGTTTCACCTAAATGATGTGACATATCAGTGTCACCCAAAAAACAAACAAGTTGCTAATAAATTGATAATAAAAGAACTAAGACACATCCACCTATAATTATTTGCGAACACGGGCCTTCTCGCCGTACTCCGTACATCTCTCGGATCTCTGAGCCCGCAACACTTCGGGGCGGCGACACTGGTCCTTCAGAAGGTATACTGAAGGCAGGGGCCTCGGCATGTGGCCAGAAATTATAGGATAGCATAGGATTAGGATTAGGACTAGGATTTGGATTTGGATTAGGATAGGGTAGGATAGGGTAGGTAGAAAGACATACACCAAAGATTGAAGTACTGCATGTGTGTGTGTGTGTGTGGGTGTGCGTGTATAATTATACGTACATATAGTATGTGTAAGTGTATATATATATATATACCTGCTGTGTGTGTGTATCTATCTATATGGAAGTATATGTTACTCGCCTGTATATATTGTATATGGCTTGGGTACCAAGCTACTAGTACCCACAAACCTGGTCATTGTTGGATATAATTTGATAATGTTGAGCCACAGCCATATGCAACTGCCTGATATCCCGCCAACAAACTCAGTTCTATGGGCGAAACAACCCAATGATTAGCCATTTACTCATATGTACCCTGTGGATTTTTGAAGGTGGGTAGACGGACTGAGGACTGTTGTGTCGCATTGTGTCCCATGAAACCAGCGTTTCAAAAATCCCAAAAATTGATAGTACTGGTTGTCGGATTTTTGTCAACATGGATCACAAATTATCACGAATGACGCTACCCTATACGAAGTTTCCATGGAGAAGTTCGCCCAAAAGTTGATGATTCAGCTCTTGAAAATGGGGCTTTTTGCGGTGATCTTCGTGTTCCGGAGGGCCTGAAGGATCAACTGAAAGGGTACCCTGAAACTGGGATGAAACTGCGACGACTGCGACTACTAAAAATGCCCAAAATCTGTGGTCTTCCATGGTCTTAGTCTGACAAGAGGTAGAACCTAGCCATGTAGATCAGCTGCAAACAGTGAACTGTGCCTTGGACTCTGACCGGAGATCAAGCAGATCACAGGCTTTCATGGCCATGCTTGGAACCCCCCTAAGTTCCCGGATCGAATCAAAGATGGTCTTCGAACTCCAAAAAATCTCAACTAAAGAGCACTACCAGGGTGCAACCACTATTGTGTTTGCTTCAAGGGTCAAAGATTGAATGTCTTAGGCACCAAGTTGGTCACTGTTCAGGTTCAAGATGTCTTGAGCACTTCGTGTTGCTTCGGAATGGCTAGGTAAAGTGGCAACGGTTCCCTGATCCTTCCATCTTGGAGACATGGTCCTCAATGCACCAATTGAGCCATCTGAGATACCCCAGTTGATTGACTACTGCAGGGAGCTATGGAGTTCTTGGGCATTCTGAACAAACCACGGCAGGGAAACCGGAAACCTATCAATCAAATAGCATTTCGCTACATAGGAAAACGCTGTATTTTTGATGGCTCAAAAGGCTTCTTGGTCTTGGAAACTTAAAGCTATCGTATTGTCAGGCTTGCTTTTTGGCCACTCCAAGTATGTCCTGGGGAACAACAATTGGTTGGTAAAATCACCAATTTTCCCGTCTTTGCGGACATTTTGAGCTACAAGGAGTTATTCACACCATTCTTAACATTTCACCTACAATCTACTTATGTTATCCATGTATATTGTACATATTTTTTTCCAGGTATACCATTGTTTTTGCAGATGACTTCCCCATGTGTTTTTGGTTCCATCCTTAGCCACTGCTCATCTCGCAATGGCTGCGTCGCCTTTTTTGAGCCGGCTTCATCAAAGCGTGACCATCTCAAGTATTCTCAAGTCATTTCTTGGGCAGATTCCACTATGATACAGCCATTCGACAGGATGCTTTCCACATCAAAAAAAAGAGCAACAAACCTGAAGTTGTTCCATGGTGCTTTCTATTTTGGACCGGTGACATGTCATCAGGACTGGAAGCTACTGGACTCCCAGATTGGATTACTGTTCGAATCCATTTCTAAATCCCCATCGTTTTTGAAACTTCCTAGTTTTTGTGTGAAAAATCCAAGAATTTGGTGAAAAATGCCCAACAGCTAACCATTTTTCACCAGGAAGGTTCCCTCATGCGGAGCTGGAGGATGTATCCACTGCTCCATAGAGGCTGTCAGGCGTCTCAGCCGTGGAGCCCGCACGCTGCGGAAGGGACTCCTACGACTGGCGAAACGTAGGAACACCGAGCAAAAGAATGGGCCGTTTTCCAAGAACAAATGTATCATACCAGATAAAAGGATGTGTCTGAAAATGCTGGATACTTTATTGTGTAGCGGATACCCGCACCCCAACTTATGGTCCAGACTTATGTATATTTTGATGGGAAAGTGATGTGAATCTATTGGGGGGCACCTCTATTTTCAGACGACCTCGTCGTCAGAGCGGTTTCTTTAACCATCATAACCATATAGGTATGTTTGGAGGATGATCCTGCAAATCGCATGTCGAACTGCCAGTAGCAATGGAATACCTTCCTGTAGTCAAACATGGCTTGCTGAACAATCCCACATTGATGATCCCATGGATTCCCATAGATGATGATAATCCACGAGAGTCCCCAATTTCCAATGGTTAGGTTCAGTGGCGCCCTGACAAAAATCCTCAAATCCTCAAGGGGCATTGAAAACTATGAACTAACAACTATATTAATATTATATATATATATACATATATATATATACAATTATATACATAGATTCACCACTCTTCGGGATTCCCCATTCATGGATTGTGTTTTCAGTACATTGCTTAGTACAATGCCCCTATGATCCACCGAGATTATGAAGACTGCTTAAGCTGGCCCATCTGTGCAACTGATCTGGGTAGATTCTAGTATTTCACTACCCTGAAAAGTTCGGCTATATGGGTATGGCTCAAAATTATGAACCCTATAATTGGTTGGTTTATGTTAATCTACCATTAAAAATGACCATTTTTGGTACCATAATTTTGAGCCATAGCCATATTTGGAAAATTTCCCGAATCCTAAGCATCATTCCAGGGCTCGGTCGCAGTGACCTTGTGGCTCTCCACCATCTCCGGTAGGAAGCTCTGCCAGGCGCTTTCGAAGCCGGCCGGTGGAGGAGGGGTGCTGCTCGGACAAGCCCAGCCATGCACCACTAGCGCCTGGCCCCCGTGGTTATGTAGAGCCCCAGGAATTGGTGGTGGTGCAACAGAAATGGTGATTTCACCATTATCGTCCCTGGGCTCCGCAGCTGGTGAAAACATCACCCTATAGAGTGACTCACTCGCAGCTGGTTCCCTCGTGTGGTATCCCATAACTATGGTGATCCTAAGCAGTTACGATGCATGGGAAAAAAATCTCCAAGTCCATCATCGCAACTGCCAGGGATCGTTTTTAGTGTGGATTTCAGATGATTTAACCAATGAATCGACTCCATAATGGGGATATCCTAGGAAATTCAGCATCGTTCAGGACCTAAAAATATATGTCTTTAATTTATCTACGAGTTGTAGCCCACAAATCATGTGGAAAATTCTATTCGGATCCAAAATACCATGTGATATAAGAGGGACAAAAGGGGACGCACCTACTGCGGGGTAGTATAATGATAAATTTCTGTGTTCTGGATGTGACCATGGTGATGCAATAATAAGGATTGAAGTATCCAATGTATGTATGTATATATATATATATGGATTACACAGGGTCGAAAGAAGATACACATTGGATTTGTTTGTGGATTCAACAAAGATGCTGATACAACCTAATATAACTGGGAGAGAACTGATATCAAGCGATCCTTGAAAATGTGGTCTTTCTACACATATTAACTTGTTTCCCACAAAGATGGTGACACAACTTGATTATAGAGCAACCCAAAAAAAAATAGACGACTTATTTACCGCTGTTCTACAGTAGGATTCTGCTTTTCTATCTTGTCGGGGGTTACTGTACTATAACCTGATATCACCCAAATATCAACAAGTTCCTGAGTGACATTTGGTCATCACCCGGTCAGCTTTTTGCTTGGAGAACGCCTATTTTTTGGAGCACGGAATCCTTCTCAGTCATTGGAACATTCTTCAAAATACCCAATTGATGAGGGAATATCGGAAATTACATGGGTTATACTGTAGTTGCAGTATACATGGTTATATCATGTTATCAAAGGAAGTTGGGAAGCAATCTTCCGAGTTACGAAAGACTGGAATAGCAATAGCAATTCACTTGTTTAGCAATTCACTTGTTTAGCAATTCACTTG
>BGPT01001601.1:2652-22990 GCA_003297045.1 Symbiodinium sp. clade C Y103
AGTGGTAGTGAACGATAGTCGAAGCACCGGCATGTACACAGGGGGAATCGAACGACCGTCACAGATTTGCCCAGTGGTACAGGACAGAACTCACATTAGCCCACAATTTCAGATTCCCCAAAAAGCGTCACTTTTTTGGGAAAAGCGAAATCTCGAAATCCCAAAATAGTTGCACTTTTTCGNAATTTCAGATTCCCCAAAAAGCGTCACTTTTTTGGGAAAAGCGAAATCTCGAAATCCCAAAATAGTTGCACTTTTTCGACGTGAATTTGGAAACGAAGGCAAAAATTAGCAAAAGAATATGTGGGGAGTCTAAAATGGCTTCTGCAGAATTCCCCAAAAAGTGGCGGAATTTGGGGATTTCGGACCCTGGCGATTTGCGCGCGGCAGGTCATGTGTACCCAAATCGTAATATTAATAGTATATCTAAAATAATTTCTTAAAATTTAAAAATAAAAAAATTCTGATTTTTTTTTAAAGATAAACTAAAATTATATTCAATAAAATAGTTCGTAATAAAACAATCAAATTTATTTATTTTCGACTCATATTTGTACGTATCGGTATTTCTTACGTCGCGATTTGCCTGCAAAGGCCAAATCCAACATATCAATGAACATCTGTCAAAAGAAAGTGCTGTTTTGGTGCCTTGGAGGTGGTCCACGGCACGGAGTTGTAGGCTTTGACAACCTCAAGGGCAGTTTTCCCATTGATTCCCGACGGCAAAAAGCTGGGTATCAAAGATTTGGCGCCAAACGTTGCCGGTCCAGCTCCAAGCATTGCCCTCCTGGCAAAACCGCCACTTTGTGATTTTTGGATCGAAAATTTAGCACACTGAAACAGGATGCTCAAAAGTAGACCCCACAATTTTTGAAGGCTTGGCCTATCACTGTCTTCAAAGACAAAAGGTCCACTGCCTGGAAGCCGCAAGGCTCTCAGATTCTTCTCGGGTGCGTCCATCACCACCTTTGAAATGCAAAATTTCGCATGACAGCAGGAGCTGCCAATATTTTTTCCGAGGTGCGTTGGATGCCTTCACTCCTGCATGCACGAGTTTGGATCAGCAAAAACTGCATTGCACCTCTAGCAAAAGCTGTGGTGCTCTCCTGCAACCTTCTTTCGACGGCGACCTGTTCCCCACCTCAGAAGAAACAAGCTTGGGGATTCAAACGTGCATGGGCACATCAGAAATGCGGGCTTCATAATTGAAATCAACATTTCAATTTGATCCAGCCAAAGTCTTGGCCTGCCAGGATTGCACCCCGTTGGGCAAACCAAGGCCTCAGAAGCTTGAAGTGTGAAACATGTGTCGGCGCTGAGCATAAAATAAGGCAACTATGCCATAACTATGGAATGTACATGAATGTACTATATATGCCATAAGGCAACTATGTTCAACCTATGTTGAACTATGCAAAATCATCAATTTCGAATACTCGAATTGTGGGGAAACCAATGGCGCCGATCGGACAGGCCTGCAGACGCATCTCCTGAGAGGCGGCGAGACCTGTCGACACGCGTCTTGGCGAACGAATACATCATGTCGCAGTTATGATGTCAGTTATGCACAGAGTAGCTTTTTGAATCCAGGTGCCTGCTGTCAGCACTTTGCTTGGAATGAATCCTGGCAACATGCCACGCCATGAATTTCTTTATCCGATTTCATCACCCATCTCACTTATGCAAAATTGCTCAAGCTTGTGAAAGATTCATGCAATCGGGTGCCAGTGAACTGAAAGCAAAGAACAGCAGCCTCTGGTTTGAGGGCATGTTGCTGGCGTTGGAAGGTCGCCTGTTCACTGGGTGCAATTCAAGTCTTTTAACGGTGTGCAATTGGAATTGATTCCTGCAACCGATTTCTTTGTTCACCAGCAACCTTTCGGACGCACTAGATTAGCCTGCAGTTGCAGTGGCATTATAGTTGAAAGTTGAAAAGGCGGCGTATTTTTAACGTCTGAACACCTATAGACACAAAAAGCGAAAAAGCCAGCTCGCCTTGAACCCACACCGCGGTCATCGTTGCTGACTCTGGAAGGGCGCCTGCCAATCACTACGTCACCACATGCTGACGTGCGATGCCGTGACTCCAAGACATGTCTGGAAGCAAGCTGTCAAGCTGGCCTCTGGTTCGAAGGCATATTGGTACTGTCAGGCAAACATTCACAGCAAAAACAAGCACATGACCTTGCAGATCCTTGCGCCATGCAAAACCTAAAGAACCATCATCTGCATAGAGCCTGCTGCCAGCACTCTGCTTTGAACCATGCCTGTCAGCATAGGACATATAGACAACTGATGACAACTGCCCTTCTTCAGACCACAGCACATCCACTGTCAATGCGGCCTCTGGTTGGAGAGCTGGTTGGAAAGCTGGTTGCTGGCAGTTCCAGAAGGACGCCTGGAGTTTTATCGAACTTGGACCAGCGTCCAAATCTAAGACTGTGAAACCCATATGTTTGGATGTTTTCCAGTCCCGAACCATTCGCCAGTACCATTGACTTAGGCCAAAACATCATTGATACTCTCCTTCTTTTGATGACTCTATCCTAATGATCCGAGTTTTTTCGAATCTCCGCTGAAGTCGCCTTTGGTTCGTCAGGGATTGGCTTCCAACGGAAGGACGCCGATTGGAGGCTCCAGGCAAGGCACCCGGCAACTCCAAGGGGAGCTCCTGGCAGGGTCAGCACGCTGTTGAGTTGGGATGGTCATCCATGGCAATTATGAGCAATTGCTCAATTTGAACAGCATGAAATCACGAAAATTCAAGCTCTTTGTGGGCCAAGAAAGCAACAAGTAGTGAGTTCCTGTGAATTCCTATGAATCCTGGACGTCTCTTTTGTCAGCAAAGCGGTGCACGGTTCTTTCTGGCCTCCAAGGTATCTGTTGCCAGGTCTTCCTGACGGCGAGAAGTTGCAGATCAAAGCCGCTTGTCAGCCCCCTACATTTGGTCAATTTCAACAATAAAAAACCAGCAAAACCAGCAAACCTCAAAGAGACAAATTGCTGTCGTTTGCAGCAGGCTGGGTCCCGCCTTCGAACGAATCAGGGCCTTCTCCCAAAACTTCTCGTTGCTCGGCAGGAGCTCCTTGTGAAACGATTTGCAGCTGGGCAACACATAGACGAGCAATCTCAACTCTCACCAAAACAATCTCGCACATGCGGCGCTAATTTGGAGGGTAAGATTGCAATAGGCAAAGAAAGAGTTTTGCACATTGGCAAGAATACAAATTGAATACAGAGAAACAAGGTCAAGACTGCCAACTACCTCCACCATGCCCTATGATATCCTTTTTTTTTCTGCGAGCAGCTGACTCCCAAAACTGAAGGGACACATGGCGTGACCAAATCTACCAAGTCACCGAATCATTGTGAAGCGCAGATACCTGCGACGCCTGTGGGCAAAGGTGGAACTTACGAAATTCCCATGGCAATGGTGAACGATCCTCGTGGCGCTTTGTCTCAAAAATCTCAAGCAAACGAAGAACAGCATTCCCATCAACTACTGCTGCAGCTGCTTGGTGGTTCCAAGCCAAGTCAAAATTTGAAAATCAACCCAGAAGATTGTATTCTGTGAGGTGGAAGAATCAACGGTGGAAAACCAGAAATATTCCCCAGGTAGATCATTGCCTTATATCAACTGTAGTGTGCCCCCCAAATTCGATAGCAACCAGCTAAACGGCTGCAGAGCATTCCTGATCCTCGCCTTTGGCGTGCTTCCTTCCTCTGGCTTCACTTGACGATTCTCCTGGTGTCTTGTTGGCTGCCCAACTGTCAAATTCAAAATTCCTTCCAAACTAGAGGAGGTTGAAATAGGTTGAATGCCTTTCAAGGAGGTCAACATAGCCAACGAATGGAAAATGGCCAAGAGACTCAAACTTGACGACTTAGACAAAGGCTGTGAGCAAATCCCTCGGAACCACTAGAAGGATGGGTTACATGTTGGAAACTGGAAATAGGTAACCAAATTCATGAGACCATCTCCTCTTGGATGGCCTGAGACCCTCTCAAATCTGTAGCCCTCTGCAGCCAAGATTCAAACTTTTTGACTAGTTTGTACCTCTGAATGGCGATGCAAAGCACCACTGTCCTCAGACTGGCAATTTTCTTAGACCAGTGAGGACGATGTTTGCTACCCTAGGAAGTCTTGAATGGCTGGCCAAGTCAAAAACATGGGTTGGCTGCCTCAACCGATTTCCCCCCATCCAAGCGACTTTGGACATTTAGCCAAGTTTCCCCACCAGCGCCAACGATGCAAGGACAATTCCTGGCCATTGAAATCAACTCATTGGATCCTTTGGGCAATGCTATCAGCTAGAAACACATGTCCTAGTGACTAAGTGGTCCTAGTTAGTCGCAGATGCCTGCTCTCAAGCTTCAATTTTCTGGTGGGACATCGACTCTGAAATCTCACTCGGAACATGACTAACCGTTCGCCAGCAACGCTTCACCCACTTGGAACACCGAGAGCCACATGGGAATTCCCTGCCTGTGATGGCACCAGGAGATAGGCCTTCATCGTGCGCTTCAACCAACCCAGTTGCCACATCAGTTCGGAATGCCCACTCTCCCACCTCGCATGAGATTGCGGCCATTCGTTTCAAACCAAAAAACATCAGGTGCAAGTGACTCTCTCAACGAATCACATCAAAACGCAAGTGAAAGGAAAGACCTCTGAGCAGTGCCTCTACTGTCCCTTTCTACTGGCTGTTTGATAAGCTTTCTCCTCACCGACACGTACTGCTGCCACCAATCTTCCCTCTGTTGCCGGCCACACCCCCGCGAGCGTGCAAAAAAAATCGATTTGGGATAGCCACCCGTACGAACCACCACTTCCAGGTGGTGACGTCCTTATTATTTACGCAGCTTGGATCATTTAATATAATCCATTCACCACCAGGAATCACCAGGTCCCGGGGCAAAGTCTCAGCGGCCTCGAGACCCGTGAAATTATTGTTGGACCGATCCACCATAGCGCCTCCCATATGGTATTGCGGTGGACTGTGGCAATCGAAAATGGGAAGACAAATGACACTACAAATTGGGTCAGAATTTACTAAGAAACACACAGAAACAAACAGAAAATCATTGCCATCTGCGCTGCACGCCTGCAGGAATCACAATGCTAAACCTGACTCAAGGCTGAAGCAAGCCGGCTGGGCGGTTCCCAATTCTTTCCGATTTTTTTCAGCAATAGTGAGGATCTAGTAAACACATAGTTGTGATGTTTTTAGATGGCAAGGTTCAATCCCCAGTTGCTGGGACGACCACATTCAGCACGACCCTGCTCATTTCTGCAGCCCAAGGGCAAGGTGTCAGGAGCCAAGGGCTCACCCAACGGGATCCGCAGCTGTTCCTTGGGGCAGGTGGTCATCAAATTTCATGATGACTGATGTGTCTGCTTTCGGCTTTCGAATGTTGATGATGTTGATGATGGTGATTGTGATGGCGAGGAAAAATCATAGGAAAAATCATAGGAAGAATCATTTCAATGTTTTTTTCTGATGTTTTTCTGCACCGCAGCAGCTTAGAATGGCACCACTTGCTCGCCTGTTTCAGTGGCCTCCATGAGCCTCACAAATCTCACAAAATCACGTGGCAGGTTCGTGGGGTGTGCCATGAACTCTGTGCTGTGCAAGTCTCAGGGTCCGGCAACATGCTGACCTCGAAACAGCTGAGATCATCTGAGATCGTGTCAGATCCGTGTTTTCATGGGTGGTTAGACTTGTTGGGACGCCCCCTAAAATGGATGATTCATGACAAGAATTGGCCGAAGAATTTTGGTCTCACTCTTGAAATCATATGGGGAGTGATCGACCCTCTTGTTGTCCTTGGTCATTGATGCAAACTGTTCTTTGGAAGCTGAATTTGTTTGATATTCAAACACTTCGAACTTTTGAGCCCTTCATGCAGATGCCAAGGAACCTTCTCGTATGCATCTGGTCCAGCATTGGTCTTCAAGCGCCAAAGCTCTGCTTGTCGAAACATCAGATACCACGGCTCGCTCATGGTGACTGTGGCAACCTAGACGGCGTCGAGTCAAAAAACTGACCAAGGCATCCAGTTGCGTCTAAAGGTGATGCGCAAGATGCGCAAGATGCGCAAGCTTCAAAAAGAATCCGCTCCGGATTCCAAACTGGAGCAAGGAATTGGTCGTCAAGAGTTGCAGGAGCCAAGTCAGATTGAAGCATCAAATCTAATTCTCCCAGGAACTGTTGTACCAAGGTCCACATTCGCATCTGCCAAGCGAGGAGAGAACTGCAATCCCATGGGTGGAACGTTGTCACCTTAGACGCACGCTGTTTGAAGCTGATGAAAGGGCTGCCTTGTAGCCCAAGTTTCGAAACAATCCATGCTATCCAATTGGGAGCAGGAGCTAGGTGATGTAAAAACTGCTCACTCTTCTTGCAACCGATGCCCAGCTCTTGACCTGAGGCTCCAACTGATGAAGACCTGCCACTGTGGAACACATCTTTGAGACACCCTGAAAGATGGCTTGAAATGGTACTTCATATGTGATAGGATGGTTTGAAACGTCTTGTGCCAAGCAAAATAGAACAGTCATTCATTTCTGTTTTGATAGGATTATCCTCAACATCTGCATCTTTTTGGGGGGTTTCTCTTTGGGCTCCAACAAAACTGTTGGAACTTCACCCAGGCGGTTCCTTCGTTCCTTCCAACGTTGGGCCGGCAGCACGACATGGTTCCTGGTCTCCAGGTTGGGCACCGACTCGTCCAAGCCGATCTGGCAGCTCCAGGTGATGGCCAGGTGATCTATGGCCATAGCCCAGGGGGCTAAGAATTGTAGCCAGACATAGACAAATTCAGACAAAAGATATCACAAGATTTAGCATAGTTTGGCATAAGATAGCTTATGAGATGTCGATGTTTACAGGTCTTCACGGTCTTCACCAGTCTCCAATGACTTGATCAAAACTCAATCTGCCACTGGGATCTGGACCACGGCTCCACGCGTGACGTTCAGTCGACATTCGTAGCCTTGTGGAGCACCATCAATTCAGAAACCACAGGGGATCTTTGTGAAAAAAACACAGATTTGTTGGGTAACATCATATTGGCTATTTTGAGTGATCAGGTTGGCTACCATCTCGATATGAAAGTCAAGAAGGGAATAATCATCCCAGAAACGGACCTATGAAAACCACAAATGAAACCTCCAACCAGTCAACCAAAAGTGGAGATTAGTCAAAAAACCAAATTCAATTGTTTAGTTCACCCTTTCGGAAGGCAAACCAAAATATTGCTGACAAAACATGATAAAACCACATTTGACATAATCGTTTTTCTTCACCAATACCCCTTACCCTTTTGACCTAGATCCAACTGAACCTTCCAATCTTCTCTGCGCTTGGGTTCTGACGAGCCCAGAACTGTTCCGTGCCTTGACGAGGCGCAGAAGGACGTTGCTGGGTTTGACATGGGAACAATAAACAACTGGCATGTCCAGCGAACACCACCCAGCCAATGAAGATAACCAAAGCTACACTTTTTCGGGTTTCATTAGGGTCCCTAACTTTTAAACAAGCAAACCAGCATCTGCATACCATGCTGTGATCCTCCGACCGCAGAGATTTGAGGCGAGCACCAAGTGGAATTTGTACCACGCGGTCGCTCAGCATCACTCGCTTGTTGATGGGAACCTGTCTGCGATGCACAGATTCTCAGTCTTGGTCACAGGTGTTGAGCACAACATTGGTCATTGACGGTCATGTCATGTTGGGGGGTTGATCAGTTTGACACATATCCCTTTCTCAATGCTGGACAAAAAATGCTGACACCAATTCATTCACTGCCAAGCAATGAAGAAAGTAAGTAATATCCATGACTTTTAGGAAACCAGTTCCAAGCAGTTTAGGCGCACCCAACGAGCCTGGATCACGAAGTTGACTCTCCGGTTGGCTGGGGCTTCGAGGGGCAAAAACTGGCCCTCCTGCCGAGCGATGCTGGAGACAGCATGAGATCTTGTACTTTGGGAAGATTTGGCTCTATAGATTGATATTGTTGCATGACCCTGAGAATGGATCCGCTTTCATGCTTTCATCAGTAATCGTGACTGCGCCCACAATATCGGTCATTTTTGGTGAATCAAACCATGTTGGGATGATAATCATTTTGGAACCTAAAATCGTCCATTCGTTGAAAAATTGAAACATTACGACCGAATTATGACCGAATTATGACCCATACGAATTTCCATGGACGATCTCAAGAAACCTCAATCGTCCAGCCTGCAGCTTGCAGCCAATGACCCTTAGTCACCACTGGATCAAGGGACACACCAACCCAATGGTACCCCACAGGTGATTTTAGAAGGTACAACAGCATCCAAGGCAAAACAATGGCTACATTTGTTATGGCTATTTCATGTTATTTCGGGTCACATTTGTTGATGGGATCTGCACTCGAGCTGCGTAACCCAAATGGGGTACATCTCCAATGGCTTCGAGGTCGTTTCAGAGGATGGTGAACCATAACCTCCACCATTTAAACATCTTAAAAGCGTATTCAAATGGCCATAAACCGAGACAAACTTTTGATTTCTAGGAACTCTGAAGCCATGTGACCATCTCCATGGGACAAATTTCAGCGCCAGACATTTCGCCCTGCACAGGGTCAGCGTTGTTCGGGAAGCGGACAGGCTGGTCCTAAGCGCGAAAGATCCTGGAAGTTTTCCGATTGATGGCTCTTGATGGCCAGCAACTGGGTGGTAATCCAACTACAACGATCCTCTGGTGAACTACCCAGTAAGTGGTACCACCATAGTTGGTTCGGGTAAGGGTCAGTCCAATGGGTTTACTGGGAACTTATCCACTTACTCACTGGGGTGAACCACTAAATACAATACTACCCCATTTTGGTAAATTGACATTCTTGCAGCGTTAAGGAGTTAAAACCCAGGGGGTGTACCAACTGGCTCATCTCCGCCAATCACCCAGTTTGTTGATGTTCAAACTTCGATTTTCACAGGATATTCTTAAACTCTCTTCCAAAGACTTTTTTTTGGGCAGATGACCCACTGTCCCCAGGTGACCCTTGCTCGACCACCCAAGAGGCAAAGGTCAGGTTGATGTCATAGTCGCCGCTGTCCCAGCCCAACTCACCGCCTGGCGGCTGATTCTTGGATCATCTCCAAATAGCAATTCATTTTCAGATGACACAAAGCGCTCAATTCCACCTGTTGTCGCAAGAAAACCACGTACTCTTTCCTATTTTTGTGGGTTTTGGTATTGCTATTTCATCGGAAACATTTACTAACTAGTTGGTAATCAACATTTAAAAACCAAGGATTCGCAAATAGATGAATGATACTTACCATGAAGCAAAAAAGTCCGACATAATTTTGGTGCCCATGTCGGTTAACCAAAATACTTGAGAAATCGCAGCCCTCAAATAAATCATTTCAGAGATCATTTCATCAACATTCGCCATATCGATGGGGCTCGGCCAACAAAGTCATCAAGGGCTGCCCAGAAACATCCATCTCAATCCGTGTTGAGTAAACACCAAGTTTTGCCAACAAATTTCTATCAGCATACATCTCCACATTTTTTTGGTTGTTGAAACCCCCATTTTTTGGTTGATAGCAAGATGCCAAGAAATTACCGTTGTACTTGAACCTGGCAATGGAAAATAATCCATCCATTGATGATTCTCGCATTGAAACTTCCACTTTTGATGGGGATTTAACCCAGCTAGCCATGTTCGCTTGCCCCAAAGGTCATATTGCTGGTGGTATATCCAATTTTTGTATATCCATTATATTGCAATTGTTGTTGAACACATGCCTCATAAACTCTGGTTCCCAACCACCCGAGATCGGCAACGGGTCTCCGTGCCGAAGCGAGGACTAACGCTGACAATCCGTGGCAAAGGGCAACTCTCCACGGCGAATGGGCCTCGGCAAGAATATCCCTGGGATTTCCATGGAAAATGTGGCTGTGTCTATGGGGTATACCCCAAATGTCAAAGTTTTCATTGATATAATGATCCATCAGAATTGGGGGTGCCCTATTCTTCAGACGAACCCATGTCAAATGAAGTCAGCATCCAATTTTTGATGAACTAATTAAAGCGAGTGATGTCCCAATCTTTTTTGTTTCAACTGAGTTAAAACCACCATTCAAAGGACGAACCCGGCATCTACTTAGAAACGGGGCACTTTCATATGTAGCCCACAGAAGCGGGGATGATGGTTCGTTGACAATCAAGCAAAGGTGCTTCAGTGCCAGGCCCAATGCTGGTCATAGTCAAAAAAAGCTGACCCAATCCTTCCCGCAAAACCAAGATTTCCAGGGAATTCCGAACAATTTTCAAAACTTCCTGCGGATTTGAATCGGGTGGTTGCTGTTGGGATTCCTCCTGAGTGATGACCAGCCCAATGAAATCTGGTCTCTAAGGATGTCACACAGGGCGCAGGGAACACCTGCAGGACAACGCCATGGCAGATGAACATGTGCGGATGACAGGGTTGAGACTGGGATCAGCAGTGCGGACAAAAACCGCTACGAATCACTCAATCACTCCGCTTTCCGAATAGCAAACCAACATGGCAATGGAACATCTCCAGAAAATATCAAGTCCAAACTGGCTAAATCACATCAATTCACCTTGAAATAAAGTCACTTTGGGATGGTTCCCTCTGCAAACCGTCCACACAATTCCTTGCAGGGAGGTGGTTCTACTACATCCCAAACACTACATGAATGTCGACATTCGACGCAGTTAAATCCGATTTTGGTTGGTGTTAGACCATGGGTTGTTGAAACGCCCCTGTTTTTCCAGGCGCCTGAGGGCCCGGAGGGTGGTCCGAAGCAGCGGCCTTCGTCCTCCGTGGGTGGTCATATTCCATGGAGCATTGCCGGTACATTTGCATCATTTTGTATCCATAATTGCCAAGCAAAATCAAATAGATATGACCGTTAACCAATCCTTTTAAGTTAAATAATCAACATAGCATTAAAAGAGGACATCAATGCTGGGCTCTCAATGGTGCATTGATATGAATGATCATCATCTCACATGTTTGGTCGCATCCAATTTGCTTGTTGCGAATCGCAGAATCTGCGGCTGAATCCTTCAACTTTCGAGCTACCCCGAGTTCTTGACCTCTACTGAAATGTCCCACTTCTGGAAATCATGACATAGCACCTCCATTAAGCAATGATGTGATAGAACACGAATTCCGGTATCCACTAAGACCCAAATGCCCAACGCTACACCAGTGACACTTTTAGGCATTTCCCACAGCTAGATTTCCGATTGTGGTTATTCTCATGCTTCTGAGCCGATTGTCCATTCATCCTGAATATCATGGCCCGAAAAAAACAACTCCAAGTTTTTCTGCAACATATCACAAAGAGGATCCCGCCATCGAGCCAGGAAATTGACCCATGAACTTGCCATGCAACGCCAAGTTTCTACTGTCCAATTGCAGCCAGCACTCAGCAGGCTGCACGCGCAAATTGAGAGCGCCTCAAGCCACGAAAGCAGTTGGGGGTGCATCCCAGGCATGGTAAGTGGGTCACAATCATATTATCTCCCAGCTATGTATGGATTATCTAAGCTTCGGTGATAAACTATGATAAACTACAATCTAAAATCTAAAATATGCATTCAATATGCATTCAATATGCATTCAATATATGCATTCAAGTACACAAGAGTGTTTCTTGCTCCTCTGCCTCAAATTCTGGTGATCCACTGTGCTGGGCATCCCCACCAAGGGGCATTCTTTCACCGGATCCGAGGGACACTCTGGTAAGGTGGGGCCTCAGCAGTGCACAGCTTTTTGCAGCATTGGCCCCAAGCCCTTAACTCCGTGGCCAAACATCAGGTGATATTGAACAACCATCTGCTGCATTCCATACAACAAGAGTCTCCTGTCCGTCACTGTAAGGGTAGGACAACTTTCGCATCGCTGTTCAAAGGTGGGTGACATTTCCACCTGGTCAGCTAAGCGAAACGACCTGTGCCCCCTGAGATCTTAGATGTTGGAAAAAAAAATGAACCAGCGAACTCGGCGTTGCTTGATGTGGATTTCGATGCTAGGCCTTTGTGGGGAAGCACAATCTGTTTCAACTGACATGAAGCGATTTAGGCTCAAATATTTATAGCAGGAAGTTCCATTTATTTATCGACAAAACCTTACTTCTCGTATCAAGAATACCATGGCCAAATCTTCTGACCCCACGCCTGAACGCAATGCCCGATACCCTCGCCATCTGGCAACCAGGAGCACTTGCTGACCGTCGCGCAGATGCACGCATCTCTGATCCAAGAGCATAGACCTCCAGTGGAGACCTGAGACGAATCGCAACTGTCGTAACTGGGCAAAATGGGTAACCAGTGAGAAATATGAGTCAATGAGGATCATCATCCCAGATGTGGTAGAAAATAGAAACTGTTTCAAACCACCAACCAGGTAAATGCATGTACATGTAGTGGCCAATGTGGCCAAACATCACAAATTAGTTCAGTTGAGAAGTCCAAAGAACGGCCAGAACGGCTTCTGGTCAAATGGCACATCTCAACTCTCAACCAACACAAAGCTCAAACAGCTAGGGCAAACAAACATTCACCTCAATACCCTGGTAGTACGCAATCAAAACCACATCACTGCAACAGATCCGTTGGTGTTTTTGCTATGAAACCATTCATGTCCGTGGACAGCATTCGTTCATATGAGCAGATATCCAAACAATAAACCAAGTACCTCTTGAATTGGCATCGAATCATCTGTCTATGCATAAACATCTTGAAATTCCACTGGATTTTCACAGTAAAATACCTCTTATCCTACCCTTGTAAGTGTTAGTATCTGGCAACTATGGATTCATTTTTTTTGAAGCTCTGCGCACATGGAATAGCATCTTTTCAGACAGCATCCTCTGAGCCTCCAACTCCTGTGTCTTTGGTGGTCCTGAGGTCTGACCCATAGCTGTAGCCAGAAACGCTTGAAGGTGGTATCTGGTCACACAGAACTGTAGTCACATCTCAGATATCTGGTGAAGGGTGGATGAACATAGTCCACCTTATCTGTTGATATCTGTAGTTCAGTATGATACTCCGATACTCTGATAGTGGCTGATGAAAACTGGAGTTGTGAGGCTGGTGAGCCAGGATTTCTATCACCAAATGGACAAGGCACATGCGGGATCAGCAACCCATGCTTCACGTGCGTTCAAATCATCATCGGGGATACTTCTCACATATTTTCACGAATTCGAACGAAAGCCTTCCTATTCTGTCTCATGCTTTCTGCCCAACCCCGTATCATCGTATTTTGGTTCGAGCATCAACCCGAACCCAGCAAATGTACCCTGGGGTAAACATCCAAAAAGACGTGGAAAACCCATGGTTTCCCCGTGAAAATGACTTTCAAACATCTTCAAACTTCCAGGTGAGTTCCACCCAGAAAGGGGCAGGTCGATCGCTGCCGAATGGCGTGGTGCCCGTCACCGGCACCAGGCTGGTGGAGACGGAGTCCGCCGAGGGGTAGCGGGTGCCCTCGGGGAAGAAGTCTTCGCAGCGGTAATCCTGCGACGAAAATTGCTGGGTGATGGGTTCTGCCATCAATTTCCAGCAACGAAGTATTGATTGTTTTATTTGTTGAACCAACTCTAAAAAAAGTAATCTGAGATGATACAAGTCGTAAGACTCAAGCGTTAGATGATGGCGCCAAACAAATGGGCTTCAAAGCTAAATGGGTTTCGATGGCGACCAATGGACAAAACTAGCTGGAACCCATACTTGACTTGATTGTTGAAGGTTTGACAAACATAGTGTAAAGTGGAAGCCTCTCAACCATCGAAAACACAGGTCGCTTTGTGTCCCAATGATGATAATCCATCATCTTCTTGACAAGTACGAGAGCAAAGAACGAGCCAATAGTATTCACAGCATGGGACAGAATCGAATACTCTGGAGTGATGGTGACAAAAGCGGGATATGATGGGATATGACCAGCAACAATGGTTGGTTGGGCCTGCAGGAAGAAGGTGGAGACACCAACAAAAATGGTGGCCAACCATATATTTTGATGGTGTAAAATAACTATATCCATATTTCTCAGGGTTTGCCAACCAGACTTGATTGTGCTGAACCGGGCCACATTTCATTGTGGAAATGTGAAAAAAAGGGGGTTGACAAAGTTTGTGGGTTTCTGCCTGAGGAAGTTCCCTGACCGCTCTCTTGCGATCTTTCTTGAGCTGGATTATTCTTTGCGGATGTATCAGTCTAATGATAGGATTGTTGGAAGTTGTCAAGAGACTGCGGCCAAATTTTGAGGTTTGCGGACCTTTACTTCTCAACCTTTCCACTTGTATCAGTTGAATATGCTCTACCCGCTGCCCCTCAAGACAATGCTCGTGGCTTCTTTACAGGGTTCATCTCAACCAAGTCCCAAAAATCAATGGAATTGCAACCCAAACAACCAACCAATTTCCAAAATCTACGCACAATGCTTTCCCCATGACAATTGAATGAACGCAAACAGCACAGCACCTTTCATCAACACCGAATCACTCCGATCCTTCAGAGTCATTGGTGCCTTGAATCCGGTCCTAGCGGCCATGGCACGGTCAACCAAAAATTTCATGGCAAAGGATAGCCCCCCTTGAAATCGTGACCTTTCTCAGGGTGGATATGAAGTGTTGCTCAAGACAAAGTAGTACCAGTAAACCTATTTGTAGTCAAAGAATGCGAGCAAAATGGCTACATGGATAAACAACAACTACATCATGGATAAAAAGAACAACTGCAAAACGGCATAAATAAAAACAGATACGAATTGGGTTCTTGAAAACAAACAAAGCACGTAAGCCTCTTCAGAAATCATTCGCCACTTAGCACAGTCCACTTCCAGCCATCGTTTTCGCCAAGTGGCGGCATGACCACCTCCAGGCGTCGGCAGTAGATGCTGAACATCTTCATGTACCTCCGTGCCAACTCTGCCATTGGCTGCGGAACTACACACCATACAAATGCTATCCATTGGTTGTGAGAAATGGAGGGTGAGTTATCAACTGAAGCCTGAGGAGGTAGGGAGTTGGGAGAATCATTTCAACTGTTCGTGTCATGGTTTGAAAATGGGCAGTCCCAAACAAGAGAATTTCCACACATCTGGCACCAAGGAGTTGTTGAACCTGGAGCCCATACACGGCCAAGCTGCCAGTTGTCCACCGGGACATTGCGACTCAAGGCATACATCTGGAGCTGGTTCAAGATGGCCCGTCCTTGCAAATGGATTGAAATTTCCAGTGGCCGCTAGGGTGCCAATTTAATGGGAAAAATATGAACAAATATGGAAACTCATAGGAACATTTGCCAACTCATTGCCTTTTTGGGGCTCTTTTCAGACCAACTCATGTCTTCTATCGGATCCTGGGATATCCCAGAGATGTCAATCCAGGCATTGGAGCTGATTCACATTATCCAGGAGATATCTGGTTCTACTGGGACGATCCCGATGGAAAACGACAAGTAGAACTTGGGTCCCTTGTCGTCGTCATCATCATCATCATCATCATCATCATCATCATCATCATCATCTTCCATCCCTTGTCATCCGACAAGCATCGGATCACTGGCTTCTTGTTGGGGCAGTCGTCACACTCGTCCTTGGGGGCTGTGGCGGCTATGGGGACACAGGCATGTGACCTGAAACTTAAAGGCTTCGTCGAAAATTGATGTGGTAGGGGCAGTCCAGCAAAACATCACCAACCGATGCTAGTTCCAAGTTATTGACAACTTCAATGTTCCCAAGAGGCCCTGGAGAGAAGATATGCCTTTCAACCATCAACATGGAGCATGAAGCACTGGGGATTTTCGCTCGTCAGGTTGGGTTTCCGGAGGATACCCTTCAATAAACCAGGCATTGTTTGGGGGTGATCTTCGCATTCTTGTGCTGCAGCTCCCCAGAATTGTGGGTCCAGGTTCCGTTTCCTCATGGTCCATCTATCATGCCCCAATCACCCGAAAAAATACGGGTGGTGAGATCCCCACTTCTACTGGTTCTACCACCTACAGTCTCTTCGATTTCCACGGCAAAAGCCGGATCTACCCATCCTCCGATGTCCTCCCGTGCTTGGACTAGACCTAGTCTTTGACTACAGAACCATACAGAACCCACCTTCTAGTTGTTCATTTTTGTTCATTTCATCCCCTTTCAGAAAGAGTCACTTGGGATGTAATAGGCATGTAATATGAATAATTCGTTCAAAAAACAGATTCAAGAGTTGGTTGAGTTTCCTGATATATCAGCCACATGTAGCTCCTGCTTTCTTGAAAGCGATCATGTATAGATGATAGATATGGGTCACTAGTAACCCAGTGACCCTAACCTCCATCCAATGTTGGTTGTGGTATGTTGTGGTTCATATCCCCAGCATAGACATTTTGGATCGCCGGTTGGCCCCACATCTCGACCAAGGATCAAAGGGACCTGCATCTCTTCCTTCGGCGGCTTGTTGCAGCTCCCTGGCAGGTGAATAGCTGAAGATTATGATTCTGCGAATGTTGACATTCACTTGTAATGTTAACGTTAATAATGTTATATGATAATGATATAGTTGACACGAACTTAGTGATATTCACCAGGTCGATTCCACTGGCTGAAGCTCTTGTTTGCTCATTATTCACTTGTACTATGGGGATACAGTATGGATGATCAAGGAAATCATGTCTAAGAAGAGGTCCCCAAAGAACAACTAGGTTGACTGGCTTTTCTTCTTGGGATCCTTTAACTCCAGTTGGATTGGTATCAACTAATAGATTTTTATCTTGGGGGGCCCTTCCGTATGATTATTGGGATGGTGGGTAATATGGGTGCAATTTTCAGATGTAATTTTATCGGATATCGTTGATCATAAAATGATGGGAATCAAAATGATATTTGATGATAGCACTATGGATGAGAATGCGATATGACATGAGTATGATATTAATATTGGTATAATTTGCGTCAACCCAAGATTCATAAATCCTGGTTTAAGTGGTCCATCATCCTGATGATTACAAGCCGGATTCCTGGGCCATTCCATAACTGGGCAAACTAATCCTACTTGCTAGCCAAGCCCTAGGCTGTTGAATTGGTCGGGGTATCATGTGAGTAGGAGGTGATCACTTTCTCGGGACGGCGCTAGCGGAAATTTCCACCGTTTCCAGTGGTTTATGGCTGAGCTTTCAGTGAAACATAGCTATGGAAGCCATGGCCCATTTAGTGCGATGATTAGTTGCAACAAAAACAGTGATTTTCCATAGCAAAGCGTTAAATAACAAGAGGGTATCAACCAACTAAACCGACCATTCATCACCGCATCCCCGATAGCTCAACTCCCAGGGCCCCAGCCAAGCGCAATCGCCACCTGGGCGATGGTGATAAGCCACCGAAACATGAAATAAACCATCCTAAAACAGATAATCACGGGATAATGTTTGGATCATTGGATAATATTTGGATAATCATGTGACAATATTGGACATGATGGGATAATTACAGTCCAACCATCCCCAATAGAGGTTTTGGATGCTCATTATTGGGTATAACCCTAGGATGATTTTTATTATGTAAAATGGGGGTACCCAAAAATGGATGGTTTATAATGGAAAATCCTATTAAAATGGATGATTTGGGGGTACCCCTATTTTAGGAAACCTCCATATAGTTGGGTGACTTTTTAACCAGCTTGACTAATCCATGTACAAATGATTTGCCTAGATGGGCGTGGGTCAAAATCCTGGGATCCCCTCCTTTTCACACGGCTGGTGTGGATCTTTCATGGCGATCCCATAGCGATCCTGAAAGGCACAGATCCTAAGACTAGAAACGCTTTGCTACGCTTTGCTACGCTTTGCTGCTCAGTTCTGATTTGTTGCTCTTTTGAGGAATCCCAAACTCACCACAACGACTTGAGACGTTGCAGATCAGCACATCATCGCATGACGCTGTTTTCCGGTTGGGCCGCCGTACCACCGTTGATCGATTTCGGAAGAATTTGGAACTCCAGCGTTAGGATTCGGTTTCCGACTGGCCACGTGGTGGGTGACTTTGGTTGAGGGGCCAGCTGACTTGAAAAGGTGGGTTTTTGCTTCTCTATTTTTGAAACACCTCTTGGTGGAAAAGCCAAATGTTGAACACCTCAGAAAGGAATGCAGCAGCTGTTGATGAAACTATAAATCTTGGTAAAGATATGTAAAGATGGTCGAGTAAAGCATCCCAGTTGATGTTCGAAGATATGCACTTGGCTGTCAAAAAATGCTCTTGCCGCAAAGGAAGATCCTTGACTTGTGTAAACAGATCATCATCTATGCTCACTCGCAAGAAATAGAAACACCATTTACCCGTGTTACCACCATTCTTTTGGAATTTCACCAAACTCCATCTTTTTGGGGATGCTAAACCAAAATTTCAGTTACATAAGACCATATCAAAACCATATAAAACCACTGAAAGAGCAGGCTCCCCTCCCGGCCTCCAGATGTCTGGACCTGAGGAATAGCTCCACGGTACCACTGAATCCACTGGTGATCGGCCATAAATTGGCATGTGACCAGTGGAACCAAGGGAATCTTCTAGTGAGGCCATGAAAAAACTCCAGGTTCCCGTGGGAATATCATGAGGATGTGAATGCTGGGGATACAATTCAATAGGGCTATAATGGGGATATATCACCAACTTAAAATGATCATTTGGAGAAAACATCATATGCCAACACAATGAAGTGACTGGTAGCACGTCTTAAGGAGGTGATTGGCAGATAATGTGACCCGTCAAGGATCACGTGTGCCAAACTAATGATGAATCACAAGTCACACTTGATCAACAGACCATCTAGACTATTCCATTATCGAAGGAATTTTAGAAGTCAAACTTCCGACAATATGGACAGATGGAAAAGCAGAGATGGGAAGAGCCAAAGCAGGAGAAAGTCAGAAGAAAGAAGATCAAGGTGCGCGAAAAGGTAGAAAAGTCGCGAAACACTGTGTTTTTCCAATGTTTTGTGGCTCCGGAGGGTCGGAAAGTAGGCTCACTAAGGCGGCGGGTGCGGAGCCATCTGGGGCCAATCTGGGGAGATGAGAAATGAAAACGTGCACGATGTTGTGGCATGAAGCGCACTTCGAAGTCAAAAGGTACAAAATACCTCACCTCCGGAACACTTTTGGCAGTTGAGATGTCGAAAAATGCACGGGGGTTTCCTATCTTTGAAAATTCCGCCACCGCCTTGTGCGGGACCGTTGTACCATCATGATATTCCCATCACCACTAACAACAAGCTCTACGATGCTACGAATCGTCCATTTCGTGCTGGTGCCTCCAACTCAGTGAAGATCAAGGCAGATCCTGGGCGAAATCGACAGCACCGTAGTAAACTGTTGCGGCAAACCCAAATGTGAAGGGAAACCATATGGAAAAATGGTAGAAAAATCTGGATCTAAAGAACAACGATGATGATCAATTTGGATGCAAAGGGAGGACATTTAGGCTTTCACACTGAGTCGATAAATTGGGGTCTTGTCAGACAAACTGTTGTTCAGGGTGGCTCGAATGTACCCTGGATGAGCCAACCACCACTCTGAACACGATTGGCCATTCCAAATTGTTCCACCATTATGGCAAACCCCAGGAACACTGTACACAAGTTTTGTTTCTTTCCCAAGAAAGCTATGCCTGCATGTATCTTCAACCAAATCATGAGCCAATCATTCACCAGTCAATTACGCAGCTAAAATCGACGCTTTCCAGTTGTTAAACCATGCCAAAATCAGTTTTTGTTGGTTCAATTTTTGCAGTTAAACCAATTTTTGCCGGTTCAACACACCTTTTTGTCCTTGAGTTTCGAAAGCGCATGATTCACACAGCCAGCCCATCGCTCGCCTTCTTCGCAGAACGCCTTCAGCGTCTGCTCCGCAGAAGTCTGCAAAATCCTGGGTGCCGCGCTGCATCTGGTGATACACGGGGGTGCCCCAGTTCAGTAGCTATGCTGGTTTATAGCTCCATTAGCTGTTGAACGGATTGTTATTGATCTATTGAACTAGCTAACAGGGTTTATAAAACAACGTGAATGGAGGTCAATGCCAACCGGGGCACCACCTTCTAGGGCAGCTAAACCAGTACCGGATCGCTGGTGGGGCATATAGCCATCCCCCAGAAGTTGAGAATCTGGTATAATCTGGTAACATACCCCACTAAGTGGTAAATTTGGCCTTTTCTGACATTTTTTGATGTTACCAGTAGTACCGCACAAGGCGGTGGCGGAAGTTTCAAAAATGGCAAACCTATAGGAGCGGTTCGTTGTTGTGAGTCATGGATGGCAGAGCAGAT
>BGPT01001601.1:24482-43570 GCA_003297045.1 Symbiodinium sp. clade C Y103
TCATCTCTGATCTTCTCACTTCTGACTTTTCTCACCTCTGCTTTTCAACTGTCCATATTGTCGGAAGTTTCACTTCTAAACTTCCTTCGATAATCCCATTACATAGATCCCGGCGGCCCATGAATCAATGTTTCATTTGTATCCCATTAACATTAGTATCCTTCTGTTTCTCACGCTCCGAGGAATCCCAAATTGGCTTCGGCCTACCTCGCCAGCTGCACTCGACAAAATGGAGCAAAGGTAGCGCACGAGGCTCTCCTCTATCTCCATTTGTATTTGTGTGTGCAGACATATACATGAACATGCGCATATATATATATATATATACACATATTTTACACCTTCATATGAACATTCGTATTCATATTCGCATTTATCTTGGTAGTTGCATATAATTATATTCAAACACATGCATCAAATTGCAATGGACATACATGTTCACAAAAGGCCTCCTTGTCAAGCACCTCAGCATCCAAATTCTTGGTGATGTGGTGAGCACCCCAGCTGGTGGGTGATTTCAACCTATCCCCAAGCAGGAAACTTGGGGGGCGGTTCCAGTTATAAGTGGATATAAAGCGATCGTTGTAGGAGTTATTGCACATTTTATGGGTATTACTGTATATAATTATTACTATTGTTATTTTTGGAGGGTTATTACACCCACAAAGAGAAGCCAATTTGCACCACCAAGTAGTCAATTCGGATAATCATTCAAGTTAGTACTGGAGCTTGCCAGCAGGTACTGAGGCAGCTAGCGGAGAGCAGCATGCAGGTCAATGTGTGACTTGGCTGCGCAATCAGTAGGGTGGTCGAGATATATGATGCTCAAACCCCTGGAGTGCCAAACTATCCTGTGGGTTAGGGGGGAACTAAGATATGCGCATTCACATTCCCCCATTAAATGAGGAGCCAAGGAGCTACGAATAGAGTTTCCCAACGACATAATCGCAATGTGAAATCACCCCCTTCTATGCCGCAATAAATGCATTGCCGAGTGGATTTTCAGTTGAGGTTTCATGGCAATGCGATCCTTGGAGCTTGCCATGTCAGGGACTGGCGTTATGCCTTGCACTTGCTCGAGACCTTCGGGACGGGCGAGACCGCCATGCAGCGCGACGTGGTGAGTTCCTGGGATCCATGGAGTGGTCATGGGCGACCCACAGCGACATGGCTATGGTGTATGGGTCAAGATTTCCAGATTTTAGTTATCTTCAGTAGTCAACTAGCCATGGGCACCCGATTTTGATCAGAGCCACACTCTCACAGAAGACCAACAAAGCTAGAGTGGAAAGCCCAAGCTAGAGTTGGAACCTTGTTGCCAATGCTCTACATTTGCAGGAGGACATGAGCCCTTTACTTTGAAAATGACAATTCTTCTCGTCCACACAGAGTTTTGGTGATTTCGACATTTCGGCATCCCCACCTCTGATTTCGAACTATTGAAAAAAAGGATGTGCAGACTGATCATGCTTCAACAAAATAGGTTGGGTTGCTCATGTTTCCAATATTTTCACAATTAAAGCTTCCATTCATAGATGATAGATATTTCCATATTCCCAATTTTTCCCATTAAAACCTCCATTATTCCGGATGTTTGCCACTCATTTTTTCGCCAAGAGGCCTTAATGCTTGTGGACTGAGGCTACAACGGTGTCATCAACGTCCTGGAGAAAGCCTCCCGCTGGTCCAGCGCCCTCGCTTTGCTTCGTGCTTTGGCCAAGGATTGCTGGATGACTTCATGTGGGTCAAATTCCAGGGCAGCACAGAATCTGGCCATTTTTAGGACTTTAGAAACTGTAACGATCCAATTGTAGCAGTACCTAATTTTGCCCCAAGTCGATGTGGGAAGCTCCCGAGCCTAGGCAAGGCTCCAGTGCTGGGGATCCAGTTGAGTGCCATTGGATACAGCACCCTGCTGAACGTGGATCAGACGCTTGGCAACAACTGCAGTTGAATAAGGGGCGCCACTCCACGTTTTTTTTTTGCGCTGACGATGCGTTTTTTTTTTCAGGGCTGGCCATGCGGGATGCAGGTCTCACTGGTCTCACTCGCTCACTATGCCTTAGATCTATGTGTGTGTAATATATAGATAATATAATATAATATATATTATTATTATTATTACTATTATTATTATTATTATTATTATCATCAGTATATTTACACCTAGAATCCATCAATCGCATCCGAGGAGCCTTTGGAAGATGACCTTTCACCTGCTGTGCCCAAGCTGCAGGTTGATGAGCTCCCAGCAGTTCCCAGCAGTGAAACTACTGGACTGGCTTGTAGATAATCCCACTTAAGGATATCCTCAAGTAAACATTGGTTATGTACCAGCTTTTCGTTTATGGATGGAAATTTGTTCTGAAAGGCTAGCTCGTACATGACAAACCTCAAGATCAAGTAAAACTATGGAAATCCATGGGTTCAGGAAATGATCTACAGTGATGGTGAAGTTTTCATATGCAACTTGCTCCAGGGTACCTATATCTAGCCTCATTTCTGCTGGCACGGGGGCTGCCACTGTTCCATCCAAAACTGCTGGACCCTTGGCGCAAAAGGCTGGAAGCAGGCAGAGTGGCGCTCCACACAGCCTCTCGCCACATCCCGATCAAGGGAGGGATGGGGTTTGCACATCTACATCCTATGCATGTGAATAGCATGGAATGGCACTGCCAGTAATATACAATAGGAATATCCGATAGCTGCCAAGTTCTCCGCTTCGGAAAGGTGGGAAGGATAGACCGGAAGGAGTGCTGACGCAATGACCCTGGAGTCAAAATCGTTCGGCTTTGAAGCAGCAATCATCGAAAACACAAGACCATTCTTGCTGGTGATCCCAGCGGCTTGTTGACTATATAATCCATTCTCCCAAGGAAAGAGCACAACCACTGAAAGCCTGATGATGGAAGGTGGATCTATTAAATTCATTTAAGTTCGGGGTGTTGATTTGCATGACTGCAGTGACTACACGAATTAACACTGTTCATCTCTTTGGGAACGACGACGCCGATTGATTGGAGCAAAAATTGCAGGAAATCATGGTTTCCTGGTTTCCCCCGATCAACAAAAAATTCATCTGCGGGGTTTAACGTGTTAAACCCACCAAACATACGGTTTCCATGAGTTTGGTGTAAACTTTCCCCGGCAGAACAGTTGTGGGACATTTTCGTCTGCCTTCATTCCTGAGGGCACCATGGGATGCAGCGCCGCCATCCGTGCAGCATCGGGCCGCTGGCGAGATGCGCTGCAGCTGCTCCAACGGATGATGTGGCAGAGGTAGGGAGCTGATTGGATGATGGTCCTGATTCCATGGTGATTTCATGGTGATTTTCTGGGATTTCAGCCAGCAAAATGGTGGAGTTCATGGGATTTTGACAACAGACATGGTGATTTCATGGTGATTCAATGGGACGTACTTGGATACTATGACATTATGGATTGGGATGGTTCAAGAACAACACCCTGAAATACTGGGATCATGATAATTGGGATCTAAAGTCAACCATAACTAGGATATGATGGGGATATGAATGGGGATAGGCTCCGGTGTCATAAAACATGGCTGGCCGGGAAATCCCAGATCAAACATGAAGGTTAAAATCATCGAAGTAAATGGTGGGTTTTCCAGCTAGCCATGTTTGATTACCGAAGGGCAATGGTGAGATGATTCATCATTATTGCTCAGAGTCAGTGTATATCCAGAGGGAACAAGCAAGGAAACCTAGGACAATCCCACAATGCTACCTGCATGGCGGCTTAACACAGTGGTTTTGCTACTTCTTTTTTCTTCCATGAGGTTATATCACGGAACCCAATATGATTTTGTGGAGATTTGTTGTTTTTTTACTTTTGGGGCGGGTTGACCAAGATTTCTGAGAAGTTGCTTCTGGGGAAGGACTTGTGTAGTCATTTGGACTTCAGATGTTTCCAGGACCTTTCCAGAGTCCTTTCTCCCTGTCTCCCACGCAAACTTAGGAAACATATGTGGTAAAACTTCAATGTAGTTTGTATAGAAGCAGATTGGCAGCTCACACAAGCTGGCCGGCTGCCAGTCACAGAAAGACTTTTCTGCGAAGAGGCGAAAACGTCACTAAGCTCTGAATTTCTTTTCAATTATACTTTCTAGTAGTCATTCATTTTTCCAGTGTTTACCGCTTCTTTTTCCCTCTCTTTCACATATTATTGTTAGTTATACACCCATTCTGAACCATTATTGACCTTTATAATACCCTTAAAATCCCATTAAAATTTCCGTCTTTGTTGCTTAAATCCCCATATGTCATGGTTTTTCTCGTGTCTTTTCCATGGTTTTTCCCCGAAGGATTCCAGCAGATCGCAGCAGTTACAACTCCGAGCTGCACAGCATCAAGTCGCAATGGCAGCGTGCGGCAGAGCTGGCCAGGACGGCCCAGAGTTCAGATGGTAGATGCTATGTAGACTATATATATATAGATATATGCATGATATATGTGTATACATGTATATATATATATAGATATACTATACGTATAGAGTGTGTATATATGTATATATATATATATATGTATATATACACGTATATATGGAGAGTATATGTACGAAATATACTAGTTCGCTGGATTTGTCGTGATTTGTCAGGAGGAGGGGGGTGCCGCCTGGTTGTTCTCAGAATGCGCGAAGAATTTCGGGCTTGGAATGGTTTGGATCTTTATTTGCTCTTCGGGGACCTTCTCAACTTGGCAGTGGGCACCCTGGTGGTCATCAATCACTCTAAACCGCCGCAAATCATTGAGAAACCACCAGAAACCGCCACACATATAAATTATAAATTATATTCGAATAAAGATGCACAATCAATCAAGAACAATCACACATAGTCAGGGCTATCATAAGCAATCAATAGACATCGCATAGACTCATAAATTGTGGCATGGTAGGACGTTACCTCCGGATACTGTGGCCATGAACACCGTGATCAATGCCTGCGCACGAGCTGGCCAGTGGGCGCTGACGCTGGCCTTGCTGGGGAACATGGTTACTGGGCAAAATTCAAGACACTTCACCATTTCTTGCCAGAAAGGAAAGGTTTATATAGGCATTTGTTGGAATTCAATAAGAGACAGGTGCATGTATAGCCAAGATGGTTGCAGAATGAGTTAACAATCAGAAACCACCAAGAGAAACAACCACATCAGCTTCACGTAAGGGCATCATCATGACAAACTGATCATCAGGGCATGGGTCAAAATTATCACCCCCAAATGGATGGCTCAATGAAGTTCCAAGGCCATCATCCAGCTGGAAGCTGACGTCTTCAGTTGCGCCACAGCTCTCGGGGTCCTCACGGAACGTGGTGACACGGTTCAGCTTGAGCCGCTGGGGAGGGTCCAACAGCGGTAGGACTTCATGTTCTCATAGGTGCTTCTAGGGGTGTATAAATCGATAAATGAAGATCGATCAATACGACCTAACAATGACATTCCTAGTGCTAACATCCGCGAGACTACAACCACCAACAACAATCACGGCATAGAGTTGTTAGCTAGTTGACATCCATTCCCCAGGGAACCCATCCCTGCCCTTCTCAACGTTGCCATCAGGTGGATCTGCCTGGCGCGATGCCAACGAATTCTTGCGAAGCACTGACACCAGCAAGGTAGTATTGGTCGACTTGCTGGGATGTTCTTTTCCAAGGGAACAGCTAGAATTTCAAGAGCCAAATTTCAGGTGCATATTCTTTTGGCAGTTTGACGCCAACTGAGGGAAGAGGCCCAAGATGATGCTAAACATTGCCAAGGTGACTTTCAGATGTTGCGATCAAAACCGATGAAACACCACATTTCGTGCGGATGAACATCCATAAATCCCAGCCATCTTGGTGCGAAATTCCGGGGTTGCATGGGTGAACTGACCCCAGATACGTCCGAACCACGTGACCTTCGGCACTGCCCTGGGCTGCTGCGGGAGCCGCTGGGAGATTGCGCAGGAGTTGATGCAACGAGACCTGGCACATAGAGGGTGTGATCAAAGGTGGTGGGGAAATTCCCGAAATGGATGGTTTAATGGGAAAATATGGGAAATCCCCATGATAAATGGGAATTTCAATGGGAAAATCATCGAACTATGCCTGGGGGAAATTTCCGAACTAAATGAAGGTTTATATTTATAACTGGAAAAATCATGGAACTAGTCCTGGCGGATTTTACATTTTGAGTATTTTGAAAGTATTCTTGGTCATGCGTTAGGTGGACTCTTCTATTTTTAAATAGTTTGAAACGGCCAGTGTATCAAAGGAGTTGTTTGAGATGCCAGAAGCAGACTACATGTCACACAATCTAGTTGGGCAGCACGCAGCACCGAGGGATTCGGCTATACATACATCTAGCAAGAGGTCCCATACCCTTGCGTTTCGGGATGTTCTCTCTACTTCGGGGTTGCTGTTTATTTAGATTAAACGACACATGCATATATATCATTATATATCATATATCCAAAAAAGTGGATATGATAGACACATTACATGGATGGATGGGCGGATGGATAGATCGATTGATAGATCATCCACTATTTCTACACAGAAGTGTGCAGTAATCCCTTCCCCCCAATATTAAACACTCCCCAGAAACCATGGCTTAGTAGGGGACAAGAAAACACCTTTTTTGGGGACCACATGTTTTGTATTTGTTGGTGAGATCAGCGAAATCCCGACCTATTTGAGGTGTATCCCTGGAGCGTTTGCAACACGACTTGGTGATGTGCAACAGCGCCTTGGACTGCTGCGACCGCGCGCAGCGCTGGGACCTGGCGCTGCACGTGTTGACGCGCGAGCGAGTGGACCGAGTGCAGCGCTGGGATGTGGCCTGGCGCCGTGGCGTTTCGGAGACCAGCCATTTTTCATGGGAAAATGTGGGGAAGATGTGGGAAAATGAGGAGTTTTGGAGAATGTTGCAAAAACCACTTGTTTCTATTGTGAGCCAGTGAAATTAGCCTTAGTTTTAGGGATGGGCCTTTTAGGACAATGACATAAACATTGGGTTGGAGTTGTAGGGCATACCTATTTATATCCTAAACAACGGGTTATTTGCCAGTGAATTCTGGTCAAAGCACCCTGTCCAAACTGGTGCAGAACTTGGACTATTGCAAACTTCTAAGCCACTCCCAATATTGCCACATCAGTGCAATCACCCAAGAACAAACCATGATGTGGATCATAAGTCCGATTACCCTCTGGAAATCAAACATGGCAATGGAACCCACCATTTACAGATGTTTTCCCATTTAAATGCCCATGAAGTTCGGGGATTTCCCAGCCAGCCATGTTTGATGACACTGGAGATTGTTTGTTCTCGTGTACACCCATATACATTAAGTCATTGTTTAAATCATGCGTTGCCACAGGTCATCAGTTTCACCGCTGCCATCGCAGCCTGTGAGAAGAGCAGCCAGTGGCGTTCGGCGGTGGATCTGCTGCCGCAGATGACCCGAATAGAGGTGGGGATAATCCTTATACAACTGGGGATATCCCAGATAGAACTGGGGGTATCATATGGTATAATCTGGTTCTATATCCGCTGGTAAATGGCATGCTCTCCCAGGGCTTCAGGGGCAAAACTTTGGAGGATGTGGATGATTTTCAGGTTGCACTGGTTGCGCCTCAGTTTTTTGTGGGTCACATCTGTACATCACAAGCACATTCGCCAGGCTTAGCCACCAGATGCTAAGTGGAATCATCTTCTAAGTCTTGCCCATCGAAGTTCAATAGTTTCGACAAGAACACGTGTGGCTTTAAATGGTGCGTAAACAATACGGATTTGAGCAGCAAAACGGGGATTTGAACGGCAAGAATGGGATTCGAATGAAAAGCACGTGGATCTGCCCATCGAACATGGAGCTCAGGGACCAACCCCGGATGTGCAATGCCAAGAATACAGTGGTACGATACAGACCTGGGCCTGCCAGGTGACGCCTGATGACGTGTGCTTCTTTGCTGCCATTGGATCCGTAGAGAAGTCCAGTTGGATTCCACCTTTTTTCCTAGGAATGGGTGGATAAAATTTCAACCTCTCCAACTGGAGGTCTAAGGCACAGGGTCGCAGTAGAAACTAGACTTTGTGGCAATTTGTGGAACCTAATGGTTGGAGGGGGATTCCTCATGGTTTGCAGCTGGGTTGTATGACCCCATGTCCATTTCTACACTCTTACGAGCCAGTTCCATCCATTCCTAGCTTCAGGGATGATATTTCACACATTCAGTTTTTCAATGGCTCAGCCCATCACAACTCAGATCAAAAACTGGCCCCTGCCAAAATTTTTGGCTCCAAAACTACAGCTTGCCACCCCTATTTTCTCAACTCCGATTTTTCCATCATTTTAAGGTTTACCCACCATTTTGCCATCATTTTCCCACCATTTCTTGCTGCCTCCCTTGGGTCAAGGCCTGAACGCGGCCATCGACGCCTGCGCCAGCGCCGGCGAGACGTCGCAGGGCTGGCAGCTGCTGCGCTTGGCCGAGCGCTTGCCGCGCGGAGCGCGGGACGTGTCGTCGCTGCCGTGGGCCTTGGCGAGGTCTGGGGATGGCTGGGGGGATAGGAAGTGACTAGCTGAAATGGTGTGTAGGGTATCCAAGACTGGCCATGACGTGGGGACTATCTGCCTACGCGTCCTATCCTACTCCAATCGAATCCTATCCTATGCATGTCATTGCATGTCTATAGATATGCAGATTCATGCCATCCTACAATGCTGGCAATATACCGCATTGCCTCTTGAAATGATGTGAAATGGGAATAACAATGAAATCGATAGGGATATCACCAATCGCTTTGTCATTGCCCCCCTCCCTCAAATAGGGACAATCCCATTTGACGTTTATATTGTTGGGGTCTTCGAGATGGGTTGAAATCACCAAGCAGCTGCACATAAAGGAGGAATAGGAATTCAACCCCAACTTTTGCCGCGTTTTTTTTTTGGGTCGTCTCAGTGAATCCTTGGAGGCTGCATTGCCACGACAGCAGCTTCGTGCAGTCGGTCTTCCGGGATGTGGCGCAACGACTTCCTTCCTCCAACATCTCCTCAAAGCGCCTGGCACTGCTCAGCTGGGCTTTCGCCATGCTGGGCGTGGAGCCAGGAGGCCATGGCGCCTTTCGGCGCGAAATCGCTGGGGCCCTCGGCAGGGGCTGCGGGGTGCAGGACCTGTCGTTGATGTCCTGGGGGCTGACGGGTGGTGGCTGGGAGCTGGCGCAAGAGGTGCAGAGGGCTGCAGTGATGGAGATGAGAAGATCCCAACTCTGGCGTCAGGAGAGGAGTGTTTGAAGTGAATGGTCGGGGATGAAATTGGGTGTGGGGAAAATTTTACATATCATACACAATTCAAGGGGGTATTTCAGGTTCTGGTATGGAGACAATGCTCTAAGGTCTAAAGGTTGATAGTGGCGCTCCCACTGCCGCTTAGCTTGACGTACTCCAATATTTGGTGAAACCTGGGTATGTTGAAATTCTGGGCACCTCCAAATCCATCAATTCATGCTCTGTTAAGGAGCCGGAATGCCGGGCCATTTTGAAGAACATTTCGTTATATTGGTTTCGGTGTTCAAAGCCCCAAACAACGAAGGTGTGATTGTTGGTGGTTTTCCCAACTTTCTTGATCAGATCCCTCATTTTACACCCTAATTTTTCGCCCCCAGGACCCCGTGGCCTTTGCGGATGCTGTTCTGGGCATCGTTTGGGCGTGGAACTTCGCAGGGCTCTTGGGTCAGCAGCTCCTCACAACAGCTCGAGAGGTGCTGTTGCGTGGCGCGCGAGCGATGGACAGCGGCAAGGGAACCAGGCTCGGTCGGCAGCTGCGAATTTTTTGGGGCCTCGAAACCTTGGAACATCTTGAAACACATCCACATTTTGTTCGTGGAATGTGGTTGGTGCGCCGGTGGCCACCAAAGATATCGCAACTCAAAATGGATAGAAAAGTTGGACAGCTGGAAACCATGCAGCAAAAATCACCCATAACATCCCAGCAAGTTGCTTCAAACATCTCGTTGACCCACAGTATGCACGGTCGGAAAATCGCCCCTTTACTTTCTTCAGAAAAATATATAGTCAAAGATCCCATTCCCCTTGTCGGGACAAGTCACATGTCATGAGTATTTCATGGCATTATCATGCATATTTTATGAGAGTTTCCCACCAACAGAACCACCATTCCCATAGGAACCGAGTCACCAAGAGAACGGACGCCAAGTGTCTGACTCACAGCTGCGATGCCTGCGATTTTCAGGTCGGCACTCTTCAGGTATCTTTGGGGTTGGAGATGTGGTAACCTCCCCAACAATAGGGGCTTAAGCCCCATTCATAAGGGTGAGTGGGGATTCACAACCCCTTGATATTGCACAATATTGCCATATGAACCCTATGTATCTTGTTTGGTGGGAGTGTGACCGTAGATTTCCATGAATCAGGGTGGATTTGGTGATTTGGTCAGCTTAAATGCCCAGTCTTGTTGTTGGAAAATTTGATGATGTCACCACTTTTTTGCAACGGATTTCGATGCTTTTTGTCTGTCCATATCACCATCATTGTTTGGTTTCCCCAGTGCAATGTCCAAAACATTCCCAAACATGTACAGTATGTACTATTGAAAACAAATGCTTCTTTGCTCACAGCTCCATATTTGCTGGCCAACGTCCTCATGTTGGTCGGCCAACACAAAAGGCGGGTTCGAATTTGTCGTGAAAGAAATTCAAAGAATTTCTGATGGACAAAAGTGAGGTGTCAGCTGATGGGGCCATTTTGGCTCAAGTAAACATCAGCTGACCACCATGACGTTTTGCCAGTTTTGTCATTTCTTTTGCGCGGTCAGCTATGTTTCCATCACAATCAGCGGCACTCCAGATGCAATCGATTACAGCCCTCAGGGACTTCTACGAGCTGCCGAGGGAGTTGTGGCAGGCGTTCATCGAAGTGGCCGGGGATCCGAAGGACGATTTGAAACTCCTGGCCGCCTTGCCGAATGCCGTGATCGCAGCTTCTTTGGAGAGGGCTACTTTGACTGGAGGGATGCCGTTGACTGCAGTTCAAGCTTCCCATGTGGGGCTGGTATACAACTTGGCGCGAAGGATCATCTACACGAAGGGTGGAGGAGACTGGGACAAGTGGAAGGACCAGTCACCATTCCTCGACCAGCGACAAGACCAAGGAAACGAAGGGAATTTGGTCCTGACGCCCAAGGAGGACAGCCTGCCGGAGAGGAAGCTCAAGATGACGCAAGTCATCGATCAGTCCGACGATGGCGAGTTCATAGTGCAGACAGAAGAAACCCGTTCAAGATGGTACCAACAGTACCAGTTGGTGACGGGAGGTTTTCCTCCCGAGGAGGAGGACCCGACGGTGGAGCAGTTGAGCGCTCTGGATCGTCGCTTGTCGGTACAAAACATTCCGCCATTTGTCGATTTCGGCGTCTGGGTGCCGTTTGGCGCCAAACATCTGAGAGCATCCAGATTCCGGGCCTATGTGTTAACAAGCAACGGATACCAGACGAAGGAACTCCCAGGACCCTCTTCGTTCACACAGTGGAGGTCATCATTTCGAATATTGAGGACCGCCCTCATTATGCTGGACGCTGTGAGTTTGGCGTCGTTGCATGCATACGAAATGGCGGTCGAACGTTTGACGCGCACCTATGCATCCGCTTGGCACCTCATATATGCTGCGGACGAACTTGCACGTTCAGCATATTCAAACAGGTTGAGGGCGAGAATCTTGATGGATGCCAAAGCCGGCAAACCCCTTCCGCCCACTTGGGATCCTCATCGACCATGGGACCACATCTTCCTGCAGGTGGCGATGGACGATGCCTTTTGGCAACAGCAGGTCATAGCCCCAGCACTGGCCTGGATAGCGGCCGGAAGCCAAGGGAGGCCGAGGACACCAGCAGAGCAGTTGGCATCTGGTTTCATGATGGGAGGCATTCATGCAATTACTCCACAGGTGGAAGGGGTGAACAACAAGGTGACTACAGAGAGTCCGAGAGGACCAAGGAGACCGAGACGAAGGAATGGAGGGAAAGGACGAGGAAATGGAGGTGGAGATGGAGAAGAACCCCATCCCAAAAGGACTGCAAACGAAAACAGAAAAGGAAGCAACAAGGGGGGAGGAAAACAGCTTTGCTACAGCTGGAACAATGGGAACGGACAGTGTGCTGGTTTACCGCCTGGACAAGCTTGTTTGGGCAAAGTGGTGCGAGAACACAGATGCACGATTTGCAACAGTCCGGGTCATCCAAGCAAGGACTGCACGAAGAAGAAGGATTCGTAAAGTGCGCTGGGAGTACCACGGGGGACAAGTCCAAAGGCACGAAGGTTGAACAAAGTGGAGAAAGCTCTTACACGTATGAGACGGTAGGAGAAGAGAGTGAAGAAGAAGAAGAAGGACCAGATGAAGGGGATGACGAACCGGTGGATTATGCACCCCTTCATGCAGACAGCCTGGAGGAATACTACAAGAAGAGGACCTTCGTTTTCATCCACCACTTTGCGGGCAAGAGGGACCCTTTGTCAAGAGCTTTGAAGTTGGAAGCCATCAGGCAAGGCATACTCCTCAAGGTTATCGGAGTGGAGAAGGAAAGCGGCTCTGGAGATTTGCTTCAGAATGAGCCGTATGCTACACACTTGAGGTGGGCCCGCAGGGGATATGTGGATGGGTTTCATGCTGGATTCCCTTGCAGCACATTCTCAAGACTACGTCATCGAGTTGCTGAAGGTTTACCAGGACCGGTTCGGACGAGGTCGGAACCTTATGGTAGGGCTGACAATTCAGCACGGGAACAACAACAGTGTGACGAAGGAACTGTGCTGGCATCCAGGGCCATAAATATGGCCACAGCAGTTGCAGACAGACCGCAAACAGTCACAATCCCACCAGTATCTACGCTGGAAAACCCACCGCCTAGTGACTGCCCAGACCATTTATCTGCTTGGGAGTTACCGGAGATGGCGAGTTTCTTGGGGCACGGCACGAGGAATATGGCAAACTTCAACACTTGCCGCTATGAGTCCGACATTGAGCTGGGCAAGAGACACTTCAAACCACAACGTTTTGCCGGATCCATGCTTGGTTTGGCTGAACTTTCAAAGGACTGCAACTGTGGAAAACACACCAAACATGAGCCAATCGTAGGACCGGAAAGATCGAGGGCATCAGCGGAGTACCCCGAAAAGTTGTGCAGGGAGTATGCAATACTTGCCATCACGCAGCTCAAACTCATGGGCAAGGAGGAATTCTTGAAATCTCGCATGTCAAAGCTCCAGGACTCCATCGACAAGGCGAAGGCTATGATAACCGAAAGGAACACGGTAATGCCGTTCAACCCAACTACACCACAGTCGGCCCGGCGAAGGTCAAGGACTCCTATCAGGAGACAAGTCAAGCCGGGAAGGAGTCCAATTCAAAGACGGGCGCCATCACCGAAGCAAACAACTTCAAGCAGTCATCGACGAGCTCGAGACAGCGAAGGTGAGACGCATAGCAAGAGAGCTAAGTTGGAACCGAATGTCTCCACGGAAATTTGGAAAGGTGGTGAAGGGAAATACGGCACTTTGAAGTCATCAAGATCAAAGGAGAAAGTTCAAAACATCGACTTTGTGGGAGGACTTCGTGACCCATGCAAAGTTGTGGAGCCTAGGGCAAACCTCATGTCCCTGGGCCTGAAGGTACGAGCGGCTTGGGAGGCTTTTGAACGACAATTCAAAGAAGCCACAACAGTTGCTGAAACGTATGGGACACCAGACTGCGCCTTGGATAGCCGCTTGGTGGAGGAATGGAGAGCACGTCTCAAGAAAGTGGTTGGCGCTCGGGCACCCAAGAAAGTCCGAGTGACGGCCAAATGGATGTTCAGATCACCACTTGAATCTGAAATCTTGCGTGCATGGGTGGAGCGAGGCAATGACCCTGAAGTTCATGTGCCGCGGTGGATAGAAGATGGAGCACCATTAGGGATTGAAGTGCCAATCGAAGTGGCAGGCATCTTCCCACTCAACACCGATGAGACGGATCTGAGCTTCTTGGGATCATCCGAGTTGGAGGACGCGGCCACCCAGTTGAGCAAAGGTGAGATGGTCAATTACATTTCAGTCCAGGACAATGTGGAGGAAGCGAAGGTGGAGTTAGATCGATATCGCTCCCAAGGATACCTGGTGGACGTGCCCAAAGCAGTCGTGGAATCGGAGATGTCGCACGGGACCATAAGCCGACTAGGCTTAATACTGAAGTACAAGCCTGAAGGTCTCAAAAGACGCATCATCCTGGATTTGAAGCGCTCAGGTGGAAACAGAAAATCCGTATTACCTGAGAAACTGGTGTTGCCACGCCCACGAGATGCAATTGCAATGATGCGCAACATGTACGAACGTCGCCTTCAAGTCGGCAGCGAAGGCAACTATGCGAGGGAGCTCATTGTTATAGACATCTCGGATGCCTATATGTCACTTGGACTGGATCCAAAAGAGTTGCCACATGCACTTGCGCCCAATGTAGAAAACAATGATTTCTATTTGTTTTCTGCAATGCTGTTTGGATTTAAAACAGCTCCATTAGTATGGAGCCGAGTTGCAGCGCTGTTAGCTCGGCTTCTACAATCCCTAGTACGAGGAGACGAAGGCCAACATCAGGTCTACCTCGACGACAGCCTATGGATGCTGCAGGGGACTTTGGTGCAACGAAACAGCGTGCTTTCAATGCTACTGACGACCATGTCGGCACTGGGGCTGCGGGTGTCCTTGGCCAAGGGAGAACGCTCCACTCGAGTTCAGTGGATTGGCATCAAATTTTCTTTGCAGGAGGAAATGGTGATTTTGTCTTTGCCAACAAAATTCACTGAAGAACTCGCCACGCTTCTCAAGAGTTGGGAAGGTCGTGGAATGGCACCTCTCAAAGAATTACGTCAAGCAGCAGGGAAGCTTGCATGGCTTTCAGGGATTTTGCCAAAGGCACGATGGTTGGTCGCCATCTTTTACAGAGTGCTTCACGACCGGCTCGAAGATGTAGCATCGGGTACCGAGGCACGTCGACGAGAAGAGCGCAGCGACCCTAGAAAGAAGGACGGGTTGTTTGTGGTCAAACAATTGGAACAGCCCCGACAATGGTTGTTGAAGTTTTTGGAGGTGGCGATGGAACGTCCTCAGCGCGCTTTCAAGTTGGACACATCCAAATATCCAAGCGCAACCATCATCACCGATGCCAGCCCTCATGGCATGGGCGCGGTGCTACTTATCAACAACAAGATTGTCAAAGCAGTGGCATTCAAGGTGATGAGGGAGGACGCCAAACAGTTGGGATTTGAAGACGTTTGGAAAACATCGGCATCCCAAGGCATCGTGGAGGCGTTATCAGTTTTGCTAGCCATGAAGGCTTGGACCCAACAACTCCGGCAGTGCAATGTGAACCTCCAAGTGCAGTCCGACAGTATGATTGCATTGGCCACTACTCAGAAATTGAGCAACCCTTCCACCGCGCTGAACTTCATCGGTGCGGAGATCGCAGTTCAAGCCGAAAGTGCAGGCATCGAAGGTTTGACTGCCACCCACATACCAGGTGTGGCCAACACAGTGGCTGATTACCTCAGCCGGCCAGATAAGTGGGAATGGGATTCGGCCGAACTGCCTAGGGAGTTGCAGGGCGTCCCCATCCAAAAGGATGCCGTGGAGCGCGGGCCTGAATTTTACCATTTACCCACGCCGGCAACAGCTCCGGACTTATGGTTGTCCAGCGCAGCGGCCAATGATGTTTGGGCCAGCTTGCGATGACGGAGCTCGGACCGGCCTCACAGTGAAATAACGCTGTCACCTTTCAGGTTCATCGTTCTGAGTTGTCCTTCTGTACTGCAATTTCACTGCTGAATTTCATTTCATGCATGTTATTTAGGCTCAAACCATGACTGAGGTTACCTCACCTGCCAAGTTTGAGGTCGTGCCTTTCACACCTCCGGGGCTATGGAGCCACCCACAGCTGGCCTGGACACTCGGGCCCATGTTGTTGCTGCTGGTCGCGGGCGTGCTCCTCGGCACGATGGTGTGTTGGCGCTGTTGCTCAATCCCTCCGTCTCAGGACCCCGAGGTGTGGCACGAAATAGATCATCCAACAGGCTCCTCAACTTCTTGCCGGACCCTGCAATTGTCGCGGGTCCCCCACAGAGAGATCAACTTGGCGACATTTGTGACAAGGAGACCGGGAGTTTGGCGCAGGAATCTGACATCCCTGGAGGGGGATTGCTACCTCTTAGTGGATTGAAATCTGAAGGGAGGATGGTCGATGTACCCACACCAATGGAATCCACAACGAAATTTCCTTTTCCACCCGAACCTCCGGCACTGGAAACAATAGACCTCTCTGACTTAGACGAACAAGGTTTCGAGTCCACAAAGCTCAACGAGGGCATGAAGGTTATTCGAGAGACAGACGTGGAAGAGACGGTGGACCACACAGCTCAAGAGGGGCCATGGTGGAGGTCGTTGTTAGCTTCCCCAGTCAAACGTTTGAGAGCAAACTCGAATAGTTGGGGTCGACTTTTCAACTCTCCGCCAAGTTTCAAACTGCCTGAAACTGCCGGGGTAGACGGAAAAGACCAGCATCAGAAACGGATTGAGGCAAAGGCACAGGAAGAAAAATCAAGACAAAGGCAAAATAAAGCAGTTGGCACTCGAAAGGAGTCGACGCAAAATATCCCAAAGCCCTGCCTCAGAAGAGCAGTTGAGTTGGCAAAGTCGAAGAAAAGACGGGTGGAAGCCATGAAGGCGGTAGAGAAACAGTTTTACTCAAAGTCATCAAGAGCAGCTAAGGAATCCAGACGCAGGTCAATCATGAAGATCTTGGAGGCAGCGAAGGTACCATACCCACTCACACCAGAATCTTTGAAGTTACTAGCAGGTGCTTTGAAAGAGGCAGGGTACAAGTCCGCTTACGTCTACTTGATAGAGGCGAAGACACACCACGTAGAATTGGGGCATGAGTGGAACGCACACTTGGATCGACACTTTCGGCTGACTATGAATGCGTCCAAAAGAGGGGTCGGCCCAAGGAAGAAAGCACCTGAAGTAGACGAGGGTACTTGGTCGGCGTATCCGCTACTGCCCGACAGCCATCCAAAGGGCGAAGACGAAATCTGCCTGGCATCGCACCTCTTTGCGGTGGGAGTGCATTGGATGTTGCGAGAGATAGAAATATCTGCCTTGTGCTCGGGTGACATTCGCTTCGACATACAGAATCGAACAGTGTCAATGACGCTTAGAGAGTCAAAGATGGACCAGTCAGCGAAGGGTATCACTCGAACACTTCAATGCGTATGCAACGAAAACTGTGACTTACGTTGCCCCTATGCCGTACTGGAAGTCTTGGTGAACAACGCCATGTTGAAAGGTTCTCCAAACAGCAGGTTAGCCATCACAGCGAAAGTAGAACCTGCCACGAAAGCAGGAATAGTCAAAGCATGGCGGCTGTTGTTCCACAAGGGCACGACGGGACATTCAGCTCGACGATCAGGAGCTTTACAGTATATAAGAAAGGGATGGGCGATCTCACAGGTCGCTTTCCTAGGCCGTTGGAAAAGCAATGTCATACTGGAATACGCGCAGGAAGCATTGGAGACAATGGCAGTGAACACAGACAACAAGTTTGGCCAAGCTCCAGTTGCAAAGACAGCCAACCAGATCGACGGTGAGCTGTCAAAATTGCTACTGCTCTCCCAAGCTTCCGTGCCTACTGAACCAGAAGTAAAAGCAGCGGTAGTCCAGAAGTTGCAACAAGAATTGACAAAGTTGAAAGCAAACACGAAGGATGCAGCTGTGAACTTACAAAATGACATCACAGCGCTGGAAACCAAGCTAAAGTCCGAGTCGAAATTCCTGCCAAACCTGGTGAAGTCCTTTCGACATCAGGTGATCCACAAGAATTCACGCACACTAGTGTATGCTCCATCGGCACAATGGAGGGCCATATGTGGTTGGCACTACTACAACTCCAACTACGAGTTTGTGTGCGGAGAGGACACGATGGTCACCTGTACGAAGTGCCAGACAGCCGCGCAAAGCAAGGAGACAGCAGTTGCGGCTGAAATCAGCACAACCAAGTGCAAATAACTGTCTTGTACATCAATGTGCTGAGTGCAAATTTCAAGTGAGGCACAGAGAGAAAGTGCCCACAAATTAAAGAGGACGACATCAGGCACCAACGCAAAAGATCAGAGTTGTGGGGTGGGCAGGATGGATTCAAATTTCTGAAGTTGACACTGAACGTGTCGATTATATAAACCCAAGATGTTTCATTGATTCATTTTGTTGTCTCTCGGTGGTTTGGGTTCCACCTTGCCTATTCCACTGGGTCCCGTGTATAAGGTGTATGTTAACAGCATATCCCAAAGCAGTGCCTCTCTTCTTTGGCAAGTGGTGGTTTTGCATTGTCTTCCACTTCTTGTGGCTCAGCCTCATTCCCACAAAGTGGTGAGCCCCAGATAAAAAGTGAGCGTTTGAACACATTCAACCCATGCACTTACATGCACCTACATCTTTTGTAAATCCTCCTAGTTCATCTACTTGTGCAACAACTTGGCTCAAATCCCCATACATAATTCTGGTGGTTGACACGCATGTATTTTTTGGGCACTATCCATTCAAATCCCTATGATGTCGTTGCTCTTTGTCATCCATTTCTAGTGGCTTATCTCCCCCATTTCCAAGTCTCCATGTTTTTCTTGCGCTAGAAAATCCCCATACCAATCAAGTTCCCCAAACTTTCATGCCAAATCATACCACATCATGGTGATCCATACGTCGCAATACATAATTTCTGTTGGTTCAATCTCCAATTCTTGGCCACATTAACCCTACATAAAGTACTTATTATATGTATATATGTATATACATATATGGTATAGCTACAGCTATTACCCACTTACTACCCTTTTGCAATCAAACATGGCTTGCCGGGAAATCCCAATGAAATATGGATGATTTTCCTAGCTATACACCTTAATTCTGGTCGCTTCGCGACGACAACCGCCCGCACCGGAGTGTTAGCTTGGGAGTTCCAAAGTTGGAGTATGTTGGTCCAATGTTGGCTCTATGTTG